>CM046791.1:32311359-32323859 GCA_025617405.1 Perca schrenkii
AAAAAGCAAAGGGTGGCTACTTTGAAGAATCTAAAATATAGACATGTTTTCAGTTATTTCACACTTTTTTGTTAAGTACATAATTCCATATGTGTTCATAGTTTTGATTTGATTGACATTTGAATGAGGTGTGTCGAAACTTTTGGCCTGTAATGTAGATAGATATTTTCAGAATCTAAGCGGTGGTAGCTTGACATAAATATTTTTGGGCCAACAGTTAACATAGAAACGATTAGAGATACATTTAAATGCCCTCTGTAAATGGTGCCCTGCTGGTAGGTTTTACAACTTGACCTACTTTCACTTAACTACGGTGCAGTAAAGTCAATCAGATGTCCGTGATCTGCGTAACGACAGTACAGTGGGAACGTTTGCCTTCAACAGAGCGACAGTAATAACCTAACATACCATCATTACTGAGTTTAAACTACATTCACGGTTATGTTTGCACTGAATAACGCATTCAATGAATTGAAACATAAGTCTTGCAGCGCACATGAACAGATGCGCAATATTAGCTCACACATAAAATAGCACCCTCGTGAATTAGCCTGTTGCTAACGTACATTCATAAATCCTGCATAACATCGTCCTGTACCTACAGGACCTCAGACTTACTTATTGATGCACGCACAGAGTAGTGTCATAGACTGTTAATATTAGTGGACAAAGCATGTGTGACGTCACCCATTGGTTTGTGGAGAGCTGATATGAGTCGTCGAGTTTGCGTTTATGGGCGCAGCCATCGTGGTTGCGGATTTGACGTTTTTAGACGAGAAGGAGGAGAGAAAGAGGGGCCGTAGACTGTTGGGCGGTATCTGACTGTATTTTTTTTTTTTTGAGCAACGCTGTTTACACCCTTCGTTACGTTACATACGTTCACTGGCAATCTGGATGCAACTTCTGCTGAAAGCTAGCATACATAATTCAAGGTAAGATTTAGCTTTGCTAGGTTTTAAATATATCTTTGTCCCATAGTCATATAAGAGGAGTCACATTGTAAAGTAAATGTATCTGATTTTACCATGTAAATTGTCTGTAAAGTTAGCTAGCCACTTATGGTAAAACATGCTAACGTTCATTTTCTGCAAATTGAAGTTTAGCTACGTTTTCCTAATTTAAACGTAGTGTCAGCTAAATGCAAAACGGTGATTGTCAATGCTTATCATTATCTAACGCTAACTATTGGAAAATGTTTAACCAAGTTTCTTAGAACGTTTGGCTAACTGTAACAACCATAAAGCACCGATAAAGTCTTGCTACTGTTAGCAAGTATCATCAGTCTATGGTTGGTGCATTTAGACTTTACATGCTTTTAAGAGCTAACGTTAGCAGAAATAATATAATTTAACTGACTTAAAGTTACACTAAAGAACAATACACTGTTGTTAATTCATCTGTATTCTCTTGGATAATTATTGAAGTACAGTTACATGCTAGTGTGCATATATATTTAACTATGAGGGGCTCAAATGGAAATTGATGACTCTTTTTTCTTTCTTTCAGAAATAGGAGTGTGGAGAGCCACCATGGCATGTGCACCCAACCCAATTCCTCAGAATTAAGTAATAGTTACTTTTTTTTTTTCCACTGTGCATTACAGACAACCAACAGACTGTCACACTATGCTCACTGTAATTTGTAAAGGCAGCTTTTATTTCTTTACCCAGGCATTTGGACTTGACTGAACAGTGTTGCACAAGTGCTTTAAGCTTTATATGTTAAGCTATATTTTGTATATTGTGGTTTGTAATGTCAAACATTTCTACTGTAATTAACAATGTGGCACTAGTGATTCAACTACCTCTTTTTATTATGCAGAATTCACTTGTGACAGTGAAGTTTGCTTTTTACCTTGACCCACAGCAGTGATTTATGTGTGGAATTTACACTGGATTGTAAAAGGTGAACTACATTATTTAATTAATCACTTTAAACATAATGTTAAAAAATATTGCCAGTGTTTGTGGTTTATGTAGTTTTTTGAAGTTAATGCCCATTTCAATGTGAAATAAAGGTCTTTCTAAAGCTACATTTGTTGTTTTTCTGAAGTAACTATAGGAACATACAGTATTGTAGTCATGCAAGACATTGGTAATTTGATAGAATTTATAATTGATTAAAAGTGTCTATTTGGGCTTTAATCAACATAAATGATTTCTTAAATGTTACCATACTTACTTGAAAGTTGACAAAGGATCAGCAAAATGTAGTTTGTGCTTTTGTGTGTCTTTATGTACTTGTCAGTTTTAATCACCATGAAAACACTTCACCAAAATCCTTTTAGATTAATTTATATATTTGAATATATTTTAAATACGTAGTCAAGTGTCTAGTAGGTAATTGAAAATGCACTAGTTGCTGTTTAATCTATGTAGGGTTATTGTAAATGCATTATAACAAAAGTATGATCACAAATTGCAAAGAAAAAATAAACAACTTATTCAATGTAATAATTAAATCCATGTACCTTATATTTACTGCACTGATATTTTTTAAGTCTGAAAACTAAAACCATACAAGGACATGCAATGTCAATATTTAATTCTAACAGTTTAATCCTATACATAAAATATCTCAATTATATGCCTTATACATATTTCTAAAGTGCTAACTTTTAGGTTTGAATGGTGAACAGAACGTAGAGCCAGGAGTGTGAATTAACAGGTTTTATTTAAAGTATCGAGTCCAGGTTTCTGAGGGGGGAAAAGCACGTCAAAGTTTCCAGGATGGAGAACGGGTTGGTGGTTTCTGGGAAGGAGCGGGTCCGTCAGAGGAAGATAGCTGGCCGGCTAGTGGTGGGGGGTCCAGTGGTGGTGGCTGTCTGCTCCGGTGGATGGCAGGAGTGAAGCGGTAGCAGGAGTCAGGTTCCAATGGCAGCTGAGGCACAAGAGAAAGGATAAGGCCAGGCAAATGTTTGTAATTGACAAACATGTGTTTAAGGCATGGTAGATCACAATGAATTATATTAATATATGCGCTTGTACATGAATCTATGTTGAGGACATGCAGTATTAAGTAAACATACTGCTACATGTCAAATTTATCTTAGACAATGTGTATTGTACGCAACACTTTTTTAATGATATGTACATTTTGGTAATAAACAGCACTTGTAAATATAGATTGTAACATGTATGTGACTCATCTTAAAACAGACTAATGTGCTGACAGAAGGTCTTCAAATAGATTAGCAGACACAACTACAGTAAGTGGAACAAAGACATCAGTGTAACAGCATCAACGCATATTCTGGCCCACTGCCCCGCCCGGAGACCTCCGTCTCCGCGGCTTTGTCCGAGGGTGTGGGTGACGGTGATGCTGTGTGGGTGACGGTGATGCTGTGTGGGTGACGGTGATGCTGTGTGGGTGCCGCCGCGGCGGGGAGGATATTATGTGCCTGTCCTTCGGGCACCTCCGGGTAACGTTGCCCAACTCTCGGGCAGGAACATATATTTCAGTATATTCAAGTAAAAGCAGTCTCTGCTTGTCCTGTGCGAATGCGCCACACGAAACTCAGATGTGAGGAGGTAATTTCTAAATCACACGCAGTCCCAAAATTATTCTAATCCCGTGCGAATATAGGGTTTAATATGACTTTGCACCATAGCATTAACTATATCAGGCTTTGGTTTTAAGCTAACATTAGCTACCATTATATGTAATGGTAGTGTTAGCTTGCGGGTTAGGGAGGCATGCGCATCGATTAGCAATAACACCAGATATGGTTAAAAATAGATCACCGGCGAGACCGTTGTGCATACCTACTGTATATGACTGTAACGTTATATATAGCTATATTTGAATCCGTTTATACGGTCTGCATAATGTTAGCCCGCTAGCTTGGTTAGCAAGGTGCAATCTAGCTAGCAAACTGATATTAATTGGGATGCTAAAGTTCGCTAACGAAAAACGGTATTTAAAAAAATGTAACGTTACTTACCAGAAAAACTGAACTGCCGAGTCCTTTGAGTGTCTTGTCCTCCAACCGAACGCTGAACAAGACATTAGGCGACCAAAGTGTCACAGTCACTACGAAGAAAGCTGGTAAAACTCCAAAATGAAGTTGACGTGCCTTGGATAAGCTCTGCTAAACCTCTTGTCATGATTGACAGGCCGCGAACTGTCAATCACATCATAGCCACGCCCTAAAACAACCTCTGCTTTATCGCCGATTTTAAAATCAACGAGACCATAATTCAAAAAATGAACATCATTCTGTGTTGCAGAAGACTGAAAACTAGCGATTGAGAACATAAACTCATTATGAAGAGGTTTACTGAGGTAATAAATCAAGTGAGAAGTGGGTCACTTTCTCATAGACTTCTACAGAAACGGACCTCCTTTTGCAACCGCACGTGTCGCCCCCTGCTGGAATTCAGATAGAATGCAGGTTTAAGGCACTTCCGCATTTGCAGCACTTTGCGAAACCGGATGGACTGTCCACTAATATTTACAGTCTATGAATAGTGTCGACAAACTTAGTCCAATGAGGGGAGAAAGGAAAGTGTGATAGCGTTCCACTTTTAACGCTTTTTTCTCTCTCACTCGAGACCGCTGTGTCCAACGTTACTAGAAGGTAGAGCGAGCTACAACTGACAGGGAGAGAGAGAGAATGTATAACTACAGCCAATCTTGTCTTTGTGTCTTTGCTAGTTTAAGACCGACGCACAGTTGTCAATTTCCCCGTCCAGCGCCCGCGACTAGGATTAGTGTGTTTGACCGGGGGGGTGGAGACATCACGATGGTGACTCTCCATCATGATGTCGGGCAGCCATCACGATGGACGATATCATCGTCGGGCCTGCTAGCCCGGCCGAGCTAGCTACCGGCAGGATTGAGACAGGTGACAGTAGAAACTTTGAATTTAAACGGTTTCTTCACAATGTCTGAGTTGAAAACTAGGGGTGGTACGGTTCACAAAACCCACGGTTCGGTTCGTATCACGGTTTTAGGGTCACGGTTTTCGGTTCAGTACGGTTCTTATTTTTTCTTAATCACTCCAGAATATACTTCAGCATATAGCTAAAATTAGCATATTGAATGCATGTTGCACAAAACGTGCACACAGTGGCAGTTCTATATTGTTTTATTTCATCATAGGTAACGTGAAATCCAAAATGTTCCCACACACCAGACTATAAATGACGCTGGCGCATCCTCCAGCTCTGGGCAGCCTCTCTGCCACTTGACATTTCTGCAGGTGACGTGACGTGACCTGCAGCGGCACCCCACTCCACTTGAGGAGGGGTCGGCTCGGTGTCTCTCCAAATCTGACGAAAAACTTTTAAACTGACCTTTGTCGATCTGAAATGAAGACAGATTCAGCAACTGCATGGCCTATTTCTCGCTTAAAATGTTTTCAGAAACACGTTTCGGTGAACTATTTTAGTACAATATGAGATCGTATTTTGAACATTCTGAACGAGCCGCCATGACAGTCTGGCTTTGAAATTTGGGACCAGCCAGACCCATGTGACGCAATCGTCCAATCAGCTGCCATGGGTTGCGTTTGTCACGCCCATCCCGCTCGTCATTTCCAGTAAGTGTTTTAACATAGGTGTCAAAAGTGGGCACTATGGCAGTAAGAGGTTAGTGCACATTAACAGTGTACTGATGAACCGTGCGGTACACACATGCTCCGAACCGAGACTAGCGAACCGAGCGGTTCGGGTGTTTTTTTCATGAACCGTACCACCCCTATTGAAAACGCATGTTGTTGTCACATAAGGGCCCTCTTCATGTTGCACAGACATTTTATTTGCATTTGTGTCTGTTAAGAGGCACAAAGGCACTCTTTATAAGATGCCCCAACAACTGGCATTTTAGCTAACTGGGACCTCTGGACGTAGCGGCAGCAACTCCAGTTTGCTAGCACCGATTTTGCTCGTTTTTTTTCCTGTCAACAGTACTCAGATATATAGCGATCAAGATTCAGATAAAAATCGGCCGGAATTCTCCTTTTAAAACTCTATATAAGCATTTTAATGAAAAGTCAAGTCAGATATTGAACAGGGAAAAACACTTCAGGAACCAGAGCCTGAAGATCTTTCCTTATTTTCAAGGCAGAATACATGTCATCTCTTATCGAGTATCATACTATTTGTACATTATATATTTTATACCAGATTTTATCACATTTTGCCACAACAAGCCGTTAAAAAAGTGGTTGACGTCTATAACCTTACTGCACACATACTCACCGTCAGAAAAGCGTGCTCCCTCTCTCTACACTGTTTAACCACTACGAAAACTCAAGTGTGTGTGTGTTTGTGTGTGTGTGTTGTACCATTTGACTGGAAGGCCGGGACGGAAGGTTCTGCATTATCTCGTCCATCTCTTCAAACTCCTTGTACTGGTCCTTCTCCTCCTCTGAGCTGATGCTGGGGTACTTTATGTGGAAACGGGACAGGACTACACATTTTCTTTAAACTACAGCTGAATGTGAAAATGTGTCTTAGTTTCCTAGCTGCAGTTCTAAGATGACAATATCAATTGAAAAAAACTCTTACACAACTACAGGCCAGCTTACCACCATAGACCATATACTTGTTTCCTTAATAAGGGATTTAAGATAGACTCACAATTTCTGTCTGCCTTAAAACAAAAGTCAGGTGTCCATTTATATATATTGAAACCATCTTTACTTGCTGTAATCATTCATTGTGTCTGTCTCTCTGTAGGCAGTGGACAGCAGTCTGTAACTGGAGTGGAGAACGCAGATGATGCCAACAGTTATTGGCAGATTCGTGGGAAACCCAACCGTCCGTGTCAACGCGGGGCAGCCATCAAGTGTGGTCAGGCCATACGCATCACACACATGAAGACCGGACGAAACCTCCACACACACCACTTCAGCTCACCGCTGTCTAATAACCAGGTCAGACAGTCACACCCACACTGTTATTTGTTGTACATGCGTTGTACGTGTTTATTTATATTTTTTATAGTTTTTGGACAATGGAGCTCTATGGCACAAAGGAAGATAAATCAGGTTTTGGATATAAACACATTTTTTGTTAGTAGGATACATCCATTGTTCATTTAGGTCTGTTTCTACTGTAGGAAGTCAGTGCCTTTGGAGAGAATGGCGAGGGTGACGACCTGGACGTGTGGATAGTGCAGTGTGACGGCATCCACTGGGAGCGCGATGAGGATGTGCGCTTCAAACACGTTGGCACTGATGTCTTCCTGAGCATAACAGGCGAGCAGTACGGCCACCCCATCCGCAGCCAGCGGGAGGTGCATGGCATGAGCACTCCTAACCAGCACAACTGGTGGCGCTCCATGGAGGGTGTCTTCCTCCAGCCCAGTCAGGTGCCGCTGCGCCACGATGAGCTCTGACATCATCACTGAGAGGGGCAAAGCCTGTTGATTCCTGTTCGTGTGGCGCTTTTAAAAGTCTCCTGGACCAAATGATGTCATGTGTGAATGATGTAGAATATTTGACTCATCTCTTTACATGTGAAGCACTCAGGGTGGTCTGAGACAAGGGCGGTAATGTTATTTTTGAATAAAATCAGTGATACTCTATGTAGTGTAGCCACATGGTCTATATATCGGTTTACTCCTTGGACGATTTCGTAAGGGAGAAAATGCTTTTTGTAAAAAAAAAAAAAAGGCACAACATTAACATATAACATTAAATAATAACATTAACCATAGATCATACCATATTTGATTAGTCATTTGATAGAAAATTTATCAGCAACCATTAAAAAAAAATGTATTACCTGTAAAAGTAAATTATCAAGCATAATACCAAACATTGGTGCTTGTTTGAAGATTGTTGGTTGGACAGAAAAAGCTGTTCATGTGACATCTTCCAATTGTGAAGGGCAGTCAGCTTGATGTGTCTTTCATCTGCTTTTTCCTTGGCAAACCACTGCGTTTTAGGTGGTCAACCTTTGCCTTTGTGCTTCTGCAGAAGAGCTTGGGAAGAACATTTGGAAACACGTGTCTGCCTTGTAATTTCTGCCTGTAAGGGACCCTTCCTGACACACCTTGTGTCTTGTTCCTAAACTGACTCCCCTGGTGTAAGATTTATTTTAGATTAAACTGTCTTTTAGTATGGCTGTTCCTCACCCAGTTTTATTCCTTCTACACTGTTTCTGTTAATGATTGTGGTTCAAATTACATATTTTGTTGTTGATCATTAATATCTGTTTAGTCATGCACTGGGCTATATACTGTATATATTGTTTATTTGGAAAGTGGTCTGTTACTTTGTTACTGTCTTTCTTTAACAGCATACAAATATCTCACTATTTGTAAAAGGAATGTTTTGAAAGCATTTCACTTCCATAAGAGAAAATCGATGCTGCTTTGACACTAAAAGTTAAAATCTACACTTCCTACAATGCAGCTTGATAACTTTCATAGGACCCTCCCAGCTTGGTGAATGGGCACATCTTTCAAACTCCACGCCCATAGTTTGTATTTGCAGGCTCTTTGTAATCTCCAACTCCAAGTGGAGATAACCCTGATGACATTGCTATACCATCCTCAGGGGTTATTTTCTCAGAATTGACGAAGCGCCTCCTGAGCCAAAAATTATAAAAAAAAAAAAATGTTTACAGGCTGAGTAGTGCTTAACGTGATAAGTAAACAGACCTTGTGTGCTAAATCAGTGGAGTGCCTGTTTAGTGAATCAACCAATTAAATCATAAATCACAGGAATAATAAATGACAAATCAGCTGGGTGCCCCAGGCCCCCTTAGTGGTTTCATATGTCCTTGGAAAGTAATTTGAACTCTGTTCATGTAATGTCAAATTCTAAAATAAAGGCTAATGAGTCAAAGTAGTCATGTGTGCTGACCCAGGCCCATTGATCACCATCAGCAGCAGCAGAAATGACAGCAACTTAGAACATACCTCCTCTTACAATGTCTTCAATTCAGTCCTGTAACTGACAAAAACAAAAATGGCTAACAAGTTTGAAAGTTACTCCACAGCCACACTCTTAAGAGTGTGGAGCTCTGGACAGCAATGTTAGTTCTATTAGCTCATAGTTTAGACAAAAACAATAGTCTGGCAACAAGGCATGGGCTTAATCAAAACCACCTTGACTTTACATATTCAAGGGTTATTGATTAACATTAAGTTTGCTGTAAAGAACTAGGCTATATAATTATGGTCACAGTGTTCAATTGGTACACTTCTAATCAATTTCAATTAACCTGTGTAGTCTAGAGAGTCTTTTAGGACCGATTAATATGCAAAACTAAAATATATTTTTTCTTATCAATTAAAGTTGATAATAAATTAATAGAAAAATGAATCGGATACAATTCTGATAGTTGAGTAATCATTTAAGTCACTTTTTTAAGCATAAAATATTAAAAATTTCAATAAACCTGACAGAAAGTGACTTGGTTTGAACATCAGCTGCTTTACACGTTTGTTTGTTAAAAAATGGTAAACCCTGTTTTAGTAGAATTAGTTTCTAATTTAAGTTTTTCCCAAGCAAGGAGCAGCTGTGAAGCAGATTATATCGTGACTTGTCACATCACGTTTTAAAGCTCAGATTCATCACCTTAACCATCAATCATGTTGATTGTGGTAATGTGAAATATTGTCCCTTAACAACACTTTCATTGTTTTGTTTTTCAATTTCTGTACATATAACAGATTCATGTTAAAAGTTAATCTGCATATACCCTGAGTGCTACACAGTGTTATATAATGATAATAATGACAGATAATGCTCATGAGTCAGTTTCCTAATTCCTCTTTATAGAGCTTTGGATAAAACCATCAAATAGCATTGTACTTCGTAGCCTACTTTTTCATCTACATCCATTTCAATAGATATTTTCTCATGTAGACACCTAAAGTAGCTATTACTTAAACTTTGAGCAGACAAAACTTTTTAACTGGATCTATATGCAAAATGTTTATTAGATTCCCAAGTCCCTATTTGTCTTTTGGATGTAACATCAGTTGCATGTTTTTTTTTCTTTTTTTTTTCACATTTAAATAAACAGATTTAAACCAACTTTCTTTTTGTCCAGTAGGTGGTGACATATCACCTAGACCCACAATTTTGGGTAAACCCCTATGTGCTATTGAGCCGTTACAACTCCTTGGGTCATACGTACATTGTTTTTATGTACTCAGGAGGAATCACTGGGTAGGCTACAAAGTGGATTATCCTGGTGAAATAAAGTAAACTTACCAACCGACATCAGTAAACTACACGTAGCAAATTATGCTAATTTAGTTTATGTAACTGAATAAAAGGTAAGACTTTAGTGACCTTCAGAGGGGAAATTTGATACAGCATAGGCCTAAATCTAAATAGTATGAGTAGAATATAATATATTTCAATATAGTATGGAATATGTATATATATATATAACTTATACTATTACTAATAATAAATATATGAATAATTAACATAAATACCATATTTACTCTGTTGGGGTGCACTGCATTAAATGTGGCAGCAAAACCTTTATAAATCCTTGACACTAACCATCACACAGATGTGTAGCAGAACCTATTCCAGCAGAAGATATGAGTTTTTTGTTGTTATTTTACTACAGTGCAAATAGCTAATCGCCTAAACATCATATTCAACATATCTATAGGCCTACACTATACAATGTTCAAAAAGCTTCAAAAGTTAGATCACACCCTCTTAAATTTGCCTTTAAATCCACCATTTCTCGAGAATTCACATCCTGCTTTTTTTGTATCAGAACCATGCTTCTCTGCCTTTAATTCAAAAAACCTAGACAATATTGAACTGCATCAAACCACGAGGATTCATTTAGGGTGGTTAAAAAAATATAAATAACAAATAAATAAAATATGATAAAACAGGCAGGATAATAACGTTTCTCTGCTGCATTCTTCTTACTTTTTTGTCCAGCAGGTCGCGACAGGGAATGGAAGTGGTTTATTACCATAATCATCATATTCCGTTTTCATCAGCAGCATTATTTTCTTCAGCATCCTGCATCTCCTGCATCCCCGACAGCTGCCACACAAGGGGGCGTGTATGAATTCAGTGGATATTGAAACTCAAACAGCCAAAGCAGCTTGACTGAGTCATGGTGAGGATATGGACATGTGTATTTGAATTACTTTACAGAAACTGTGAGGTGTTAGGAAACCTGCAAAGATGTGTACCATGGCTGTATATCATTGTAGGCTAATATGCCAGGATGCATGCTGTTGTTCAATTCTGCGTCAGATCAGATAGGTGAAAATAACTGCTACTTAGCCTTGAAAGCCTATATATTGTCACCTTCCTAAAATAATGGCCTAAGTCATTTTTTGACAAAAAATATTTTTTTCCTAAATCATCTCCTCATGGTGCTGGCCACCACTGGTACAATTGCCTACATCTTCATTTGAACAGGTCATGTGATTCTACTCCTTAAGTATAATGGCCTATGTCAAGCGTGACTCAGTTTTTTGTGTTTTCTGAAAAACCTGAAAAAATGACTTATGCCATTATTTTAGGAAGGTGACGATATATTACACAACTATTAGACTTTTTACTGTTTGAAAAGATCCTAGTCTTTTTTGGATCAGAAAAATAATGATTTGTTTCTCAAGTTCTTTTTATTTGATTGGTAAACAAAAAAAACAGTAGATTAACCTTACAAACTTTTTTAAATAACAAGCTCAAAAATCATACACAGCACATTGCATTTTGAGCTATCCGCATGTATGTCTACACCGTATTGAGAATGAAGACATACGTCATGGTAGCTTGCTGTCACGTGACAATTTGGGAGGTGTCTGAGCCCGCCCACCATTTTGGGATCCTACGCTATCAGTTGCCAGGGGCAACAGTGTAAGAGCGACACAGAGACGGAGCAGGAAAGACGGCTTGTGCAATTAGCATAACGGTTGGGTTTAGGAAAAGAAGAACGGCATGGTTGGGTTTAGGAAACGTGACACGCGGGACACGATCTCCTGGGTGAACATCCTGTGTTGTTTGACCCATCCACCACCCCAACCAACTTCCCTACACGGATTTTCGGGCTTTCATACTACTCGCTACGGCGTAAATTGACTAATGGAAGCCAAACGGCATTGACAAACATAGTAAAAAGCGATTATGCGTCTTGATAACACGCCAAAATGGCACATAATTGGCGTGTCATACATATGCCACTTCTTGAGATCAGTCTGAGTATCCTGTCATGTGTCAAGCTAGTAGACTACAATTTAATTACAAGGAGAGATTGTCCAAACAATTCCTAATTTGCCCTTAATTCCAACCATTCATTTTAATCTCTTAAATGTGATTTAGTTTACTTTGGATGGATGCTTTAATATTTCCCATCAAGATGTCCACCGCCAGACCTTACACCTAATGATTTTTCAAGCAATTCCACTGTCGCAGACACAGTTTATTTGTACATAAACAGCAAATTTACCGGAGTGCCGTCCTTTTCCCTGGCAGTCATCTTTACAGGTTCAATTTCCGTGCCAGTTTCTTGGATCACGTGACTGACAGGCTGTGCTCTGATAGGCCAAAA
>CM046791.1:32328859-32448859 GCA_025617405.1 Perca schrenkii
TTTGCATGAATTGTTGCGATCGCGACATCGCGAAATCCTGGAGGGACTGAACTACGCTGTGCTTCTGTAGGAGCCATCAATCTAATGCTGATGTTGTGAAGAAACTTTTTTTAGTCTACCATAGAAAAATTTACTTTTTCAAATTGCCATTTAGCGAGTATTAACGGAAGCAATTTAAAAAAATCAATAGAAACCACGTGTCTCTAAAAATGAGACCAAATTTAAAATATGTAATTTTTACATAATTGGGATTTTTAAATGTTAATAAAAAGAAAAATGGAAATCTTATTCTGAGGATGTCATACAACTCATACCCACATTTAAAAATTGTAAAGACCTAACAAAACCCTCTAAAACAGCAAACAAATCACTCATCAGCTAATGTTTACTCTATTCAGATTTTGTTTTAATAAATAGATAAAGAGGTTGTATTCTATTTTCCCAAAATACTTGAGTTTAGTCTGATTGTTTGGACTTGGAATTAAAATCATGTTTTTGAAGAATAACACATCACGGAGAAAAATGTAAGGATGTTAAAATGATCAGTATTGCAGATATATGGTAAATCCTTTCTTTTTGATTGGCTATTCCTGCTCTGATTATACATGTGATTAATCATGTGATCAGGAGGGTAAGTAGTTTGATGAATGTATCTTACTTGTTACTGTCAGCAAAGAACTATTTGACTTCCAAGTTGGATCTTTAGAGCATTCTTAAATGAAATTCTTAGAGGTTTGAAAAATGCAGGCCATATCACAATATTTCTGATATAGAAACTTTTTGAAAATGGGTCAAATTTGACCTGAGAACAACAGGAGTCTCAACAGCCCTAAAGTATTTTCCAGGGACTGTGTGTTTTATCTGGTCAGAAATGCTGCCACACCTGTTTTTCAGTTTTAGTTCAGTTTTTGTGTGAATTATTTTGGCAGTGTTTGGAGTTTTGTTGTTCCGGTTTTACTTACAATACTACAAAAATGTCCTAGTTAAGTCCACATGGTCAGCTGTGAATTATTTTGGCAGTGTTTGGAGTTTCATTGTTCCTGTTTTACTTACAATACTATAACAATGTCCTGGTTAAGTCCACATGGTCAGCTCTATTTTGTATTTTTCTGGATGCATTGAAGTTTAGAATTTCCTGTGCAATCAGACTAAAGGTTTGAAAGTTTTGACAGTTCCGGTGTTTATAGTAGGTCTGTTAAGCTGTTCAGTAATTTTCAAACCCCCATTAGCACGTAGTTTAACCCTCGTATTTTCTTCCCGTCAACCATGCACTTGTCCTCCGGTTCGGTTTGCCTGTTTATAAAGCATAAAGTAGCCTCTTAATGATTACCCAATTGTATGTTATATCTTTTTAGCCAACTTCATAAGTTGTTACCACTAGTTTTACACTTCTTTATGTAATTTTTGAGTAAAATAAGCAGAAATTAGGAATTATCTTGACTAATAGTTAAGGTCAGAGAAACATATGTTTATGAATGATCACAGATTTTCACCCGGTTAGACCATAAAAGTAGTGATCATCAGTAGCGGATGGAACAATCCATGTTATTTTTGGAAAATTTGGTTGAAAAGAAAGCCATATTTCTGATGTAGAAACTTTGAAAACGGGTCAAATTTGACCCAAGGACAACATGAGGGTTAATGCAATACCTAGGCAAACAGCACTAACTACATTTGTGAGTTTTTAGGGGGTAAAGGTCATGTCTATACTTAAAATGTCATATTAATGTCAAATTTTATTCTGAGAATACTTAAAATATATTTCTCACATTTACTAAGTCACTAAGACAATGCACCTATTGATTATTTTAGACGTTGAGTATTCTACTGATTATTTCATCGATTAATCAAGTAATCAGATAAGACATATGTTTGCTTTATTAAAGAGAGCAATAGTAAAAGTTGTTTGTTCGGCTGAACAATAGGCGGTGCCCTACCCTGGCTAAAGGATATTTACACCAGGCACTGCAAGAAAAAAGGCCAGGAAAATTATTAAAGATCCAAACCACTTGGGTAACAGCCTTTTGTCCTTGTTGAGGTTGGGAAGAAGGTACCGGATGCACCAGGACAGCACTGAGAGGCTCAGGAGGAGCTTATACCCTCAGGCCACTAGGATCCTATGAGGACATGCCTGAGACAGACTGCAAACCCCCACCATACACATACAGTATATTTATTATTATTACACTTTTTAAGTGCACAAATTCAATATCAAGGAACTGACAGGATTACATTTCACTGGAATCATATTTTATATGATTTCACGTGACAACATTTTTTTATTTGATTAATTAAATAAAGAGAAAATATGTCAGGTCTCCTAAAATTAACTGACCCAATCAGCTAACCAGCTCTGTGTCCGCCAAGTAAGATAACGTTAACTTGTGTCGGGACCACTCCGTGAACTAGGTGGTAATGTTAGACTGGATGCTTTCTCCTGAGATGCTGAAGCATTGACTTTGTGCTATTGTGGTAAGCTAGTTCGGTTTTACACACTGTACAGAATATTCGTTTTGTCTCAGCTTGAACTTTGGACATTTTCTGTTGTTTTCTCTGGCCTGTCTCTTCCTTGCCTCGCTATTTCCTCTCTCTTCTTCCATTTTGCAATCCCCATACATATATATATATATATATATATATATATATATATATATATATATATATATATATATATATATATATATATATATATATATACATACACAAACAGACTTGAGAAATAATTTATGATTATTTATTTATTACTATCTATCTATCTTTTGCAGGACATTATCTTAAAGTATCTGCCATTCACCATGTTTCCATTTAATAGGATTAAGGAAACATTTGGGTCATATTAAACGGAAAGAGCATTTATTATTTTCAGTGGCAGAAACGCTGCACTCTGACCCTCATTAAAACCAAAGACTTTGACAACAGGCGTGCTAAATCCCACTCTTCTTTTTTCCACCTTTTTGCTCTTTTAGAAATGGTCAGGGGCCCCAGCACATGTCTTTGATCTGCTCTGTATCCACCATATAAACGGTTTACTTCAAGGGTAAAAAATAATTCTTTACAGCTTATGCTGTAAATTAGAGTCACAAAAAATGACAAAATCTAATTTTAGAAATCCGATTCTAATTTGTCATACACATCCATTCAATAATACATTTAACTATGATGCAATGTTATATCAAAACCTAGCACTACATTTCTTCCGAGAAAACTATACAATTTAGTTTTGGTGTACCAATTATGGCAACATAAACATTTTAACCAAGCACACAGTACCACCCCAGCCCCAGTCATCATATCATGTATCCTCTCAACTTTCAAACTGACAGAGATGCAGCACTCTACAATGGAGAAAGCCTTGTTTCCTTTTTCTGGGCCTTTTCACACCTCAAAGTCTGAATCACGGTTAATGTTTTTGTTACACTGTACACATTTGATCCAGTTAGTTTTTAGGGGTGGTACGGTTCACAAAACCCACGGTTCGGTTCGTATCACGGTTTTAGGGTCACGGTTTTCGGTTCTGTACGGTTCTTGTTATTTTTTCTTTTAATCTTTAACACTCCAGAAATATAGTTCAGCATACGGTATATAGCTTAATTATCCACAATGTAGGATACAGTAGGCCATTAAATAATTATATAGTTATATCATGTAGCCTAATCATGCACAAACTGAATTTGACTTGACTTTAAGCACATTATTAAGACCATCTCTGAGGAAAGCTAGCTGAGATTTTGATACAGCAAGAGGGAAGACATTTTCATGATTTCAACAAGCTTTTCATTTATTTGGCCAAAAAAAAGGAGAATGTGTATTGCCATCTACAGGAACTTATGTGCCTTTTTTTGCACTTGAAGATTGAAATATTACAATTGAAATAACTTGCATTTATCAAACTGCCAACTTTAAAAGAAAAAGAGAGGAACTCTTAAAGCTCCGTCTTTTGAATAAGTCAGAAAACGTTAAACATAAAAACAGTTTACATTGTTAGTTCATTTCCTATCCTGGGCTGGGACACACATACGGTTTGATAAAGTACTTAATGGACTTATCATTGCACTTACAATAATGACCGTAGCTGTCAGGCCTTCCTGTATACGTCTCCTCTCCGTTTTTTCCTGCATCCACCGTGTGTGTTTGTGTGTGTGTGTGTGTGCGCGCACATCAGTCGCGGGGAGAACTGAGCAGCCCCGCCCGCTGCAGAGACCCGACAGGATCTAAACTGCAACCGCTTCAGCGAGTGAAAAAACGTTACAGGTACATTGATGTTAAAATGTTTACAGGTTGGCATGACGGCCTGAAATGTTTTGCACGGTCTTTCGCTGTACGTTTTGTTGGTAACTTGTTCAAACCTCTTCTTTCGCGCGAAAGAGAAACACACTGAGGTTACATTCCGAAACATACAATATTCTGACTAAGCTGTTTACATGGCTAATGAAAATAAATATTCCACTAATATTCCCATTTACATGAAGCCGTGCAAAATGGGATTTTTTCAAAGTTTTCCACCGGTGGCGGACATGTTTGCGGTGTGCAAACTCCCTCTTTCAAAAAAGGCCTTATTCAGAATGTCCAAACAGATATATGCTGTTTACATGACCTGTATCAAATTCAGAAAAATTAGTGTGCATGTAAAAGTACCCAATGTTTTTTTTACAGCTACTAGCCCAAGAGGATGTTTAACCCTTTATATTTGGCCTCCTGCCACTTAGTGCCAAGATAGTGTACAGATTAATCACCAATTATTTTCTTGATTCATCGATTAATCATTTGGTCAATAGAACAAAAAAGCATAAAAAAGGCCAGTGCAGATCGAAAAAAAATTACTTAAACAATTATTTGATTTAAAAAAATACTTCAGCAATAAAATATTAGCAGTAATCACTAGCCTGACGTGGTCCTACTCAGATTCTAGTCAGAATGTGACCTAAAATTTTGTGGGCGGGGCTAAGTTCGGCTGGCATCCAGGCTAAGTAATCACACTACTTTGCATATATTTTCACAATGAATTCCTTAGCAATAACATATTGTTTTTTTCTCTAAAATTGCAAACTGGGCCTATCAAACTGTTTCTGCTTTGTTTGTTCATCATGGTAAGTGCTTTATAATTTGTGATTTATATTTGCAGCAAATAAAAGCTGGAGGAAGATACAATTTATGTAAGAGATGGCAGTAAAACAGGATGTTGTGCACAGCTAGTAATTGTGGCCATCACTAAAGCAGCAAATGTGACAAGGTCTATGAATGATGTTTTGTATTGATATATTGTTCAAAGCCGATTATTGATGTTAATGATTAACTGTTGAAAGGACAACGAAATTTGACCTGAATAATTAATACTAGGCGTTCAAACAGTTAAAAACAATATTATTAGAACAAAAATAAAAGTTAAAAAAAAGATTTTTTCATGATAAAAGAAAAATAAGCTATAGAATCTATTTCTTAACTGCTAAGTCACTATATCGATGAGGACTAGCGGGTTAAATTGGCCGTGCTACAGACAGGCAAACACATAGCTGACAACCTCGCAGGTGGATGTGGTGTAGACAGGCATAGACATACACACCGTGGATCGCTGTGGACTTGTGTCGGTTACACAAGTGGTTCCAGGAAAATGGCCGCATGTGTCCACGACAATGCACGCAACATCGTGGCTGCGCGACCAGTACAAGTCCGCAGCTGTCCACATAACGTTGAAAGTATGTCTGATCCTCCCGGATGGTTGAACTAGGAGTCCTTTGCTTGTTTGTCGGTTTACGGTCAATGATCGGTTCACGGGTCGACTATTGTTAAAAAAAAAAACTCTAAATTAGCATCCCTAATACAGATGCATTTACACTTAACAGAGCTCTGAACATGAGGAGTCTCAAATGGCTTCTGGAGGTAGTTTGAGCGATCGGACCACTGTTTTAATGTGGATTAGGTGTGTTCAAACCTGAATCTACATATTGTTGAGTATGATAGGGTTTCATTAAATAACATGTAATGAAAGCTGCAGTATAAGTCCCTCCTACATGGACTGTCCCTATCGGCTACACCTCACATGGACCATACTCTCGTATTTGCCTGCCAGCACAAAGACAAGCTTCTACATGCTGCTGATCCAAACTCTCCCATCTGCTCCATACTACCATAGCATTTTTCAGTCATTCTTATTTGATGACATGCCAGAATCACCTGATGGAGCAGCAGTGGTTGAAATAACAGGGCCTGATATTCCAGCATGGAACCCACGGTATGGCGGTATGTAAAAATAAAATAAATTTAACAAATTTTTGACGAGCTTTGTTTTTTTCCATGAATAGCATTATCTTCATATTACGTGATTAAATGTACGTGAACCTAAACCTGCCAATAAACATTATTACGAAAAATATAGTCCTCTCAATTTCTGGTGGTTTTTATCCTCCACTCCATCCCTCACTACAACACTTTCCCTCTTAAGACACAACAAACAGCAAATTCCACAGTCGCTTGCAAAACAGTGGCTAAATATGACGCTACAGGCTCCAATGCTCCGCAGCATGCGCACACAGACACACAGACAGACAGACACACACACACACACAGAGCAAAGGCAGTAACCCCCAGAGCAGCCCTGCCCTCCACATTCCTTACAAGTAGCACCATCCCCCCTACGACCTGCCCCAAATAGGAAACTTACCCAATTTTTCCCACCCACACCGTGACTTCAAGCATGCACACTCAAATTATGCTTTCAAAAGCCGACTGGAAGAAGAAAAGAGAAGCCTGTGCTCCACACACACACAAACACACACACACGCACACACGCACGCACGCACGCACGCACACACAAAAATGACTGTAGCGTTCACCTACAGGTTCACAGTCTCATACAGTTTCTCTTTTTATCATGGAAAATAACTAATACAATGTTTATATAGATAAAGACACATGAGGGTTTTACACAGTTTCAACCAAACTGTATTCCAAAATAAATATTTTTTAAGAGACGGTTGTGATTCTTATTTTACATTATTATTATTTTTTCCAAAGCTAATTTATATGTTAAAAGGCCTGGTTTGTATTTTCTGATAAATAATCAGCAATAGTAAAACTGTACATTAAAAAGGGCTGCATATCATTTCAGTCATACAATCCAAAATCACCACATTACAAATAAATCAATTATATTTACAGGACAGTCCTTCTATTCATTTCCTGTTCCTAAAATATTTACCATTTCTATGTAACTTAAATCTGTCTGACTTTACACTATACATTTACAGTAGGTCATAAAAATGTATGCTACATGTAAATAAAATTAAAATCACTTTTGCAAACAGAAAATGGTATTAAGGTTGATTAGTGGTTCCACTTAAACATTGATCCTGATTCAATCACTGCCGTGTGATTAAATCAGAATCATGATATTCACCTTATTATCTTAAAAAGCCTTGTACAGCAGGAGAATTTAGGATAACCTTGATCCAGCATTTAAATGATTTCACACTGTGGGCCAGCATGTAGCAACACATTACACTGCCTAACAAAATGTGTAAAATGTTGTGAAAGTTGACCTCAAAGCATGTTACTTAATCTGACACGTGGTCTCTAATGCAAACCAAGACCAAGCCTCTGAAGTTCTGTGAACAAAATGTTCTTTTTTTTAGGAGGCGTGGTCCTGTAGGCCTATATCTCCCAGGGTAAAATACAGCCTAATAATGCAGCTTGTGAACAGAAAAGCCACAGACTCTTTCGTCATAAGGACCTCTGGGCTTAGGCATAGGTTCCAAAACTGCGGACTGGGGACCTCCAGCGGTCCTTGATGGAGTTTCCAAAATAGAGGATACCTTTTGATTTCACTCAGAATTGCTAACTTGAATCCATTGTTTTAGCAAGAGCTTTCACTGAGATATATTGAGATACAGTTGAGATATATGAGAAAGCCGAACAACACTAAAAACTTGTCTTCATAATTAATGTCACGTTAAATTGTGTTTATGTGGATCTATGAAATTAAGAAGTTCAAGAACTTATTATATTAGAACAGCCTCCGAATTTAAGCCCCAACTGGGTGTAATTGTCTAAGTCTAAATTTAGTACAATATCTAATGGAATTTAAATGAAAGTCATGTTACCATTCTATACTTGTTAGTGTGCTACTGATTAGACTGACCAGATAAATAACACACATCTCTTGTGTCAACAGTTAATGCTTACACTTGCCCCCAGAAATACACTCTATTCATAATATAGGATTTGAAGACAAGCCGACAATTTGAATGAAATTTAAGGATTTTCCCCAAGTATTACCACGAACAAACATTTGGCCAGCTAGGTACAGTTGTGGTAAAAATGGCTACATTTTACTCTAAACCTGTGGCCTGTGTCATATAGTTTGGTGTTGGAAATGTGTGTGCCTGTGTGTAAATCTCGAGGAAGGTGTGGGGGTGGGGAGGGACTGCCTTCCACTAAGAACCTACAGAGGCTCATCCATGGTTTATATAGTCTATTTTCTCCATTTAGCAGCATTCGTCCTTCCGCTGTACTGCTGCGAAGTGTAAGGCGAAGGCCGAATGCTATGACAATACTATTGCACTGCTTTAACGGATGGTACAGTAGTGCAACATCGTCAAAGCAGCTGACCTCTGCAAGCTGGGAGTGGGACACACACACACACACTAAATGTGAACAGCGTTTTTTTACGGCAGCCATACCACACACATATGCCACACTAGAGCTGACCATGACGACAAACTGATGTGTCGACATAAATTAAAGGTACGACACAGCCATAGCTTTACATACTGTGGATGGCGTTAAGTCAATTTAGGTCTATCAGAATACCAATTTTATATTTTCTTGTCTTGTTTAAATACGATTTGTGAGTAGAGGAAGTGGGAGACAGAGGAGGAGGAGGAGGGGAGCGTGTTGTAAGGAGGGCGGGGGGCTGGGGTGTCAGCCAATGCCCTTTTAATATTGCACTGCTCATCTGATTTCACAGTAGTACAACAGAAAAAGGGCTTTGGACAACACGGCTGCTCTTCAAATCCACTCAATTTCTATTCAAAACCCAGCATGGACACAGTCAGCTCCAACGTTGCAAAATTTTGTAGATGGTATGGGGCCTAAATATGTGGGCCTACCATCAGACTTACATGCTGGAAGACATATGCAAACCAGCAGCCGTGAAACAACCGAATAGGCTTATTAGGATTACAACACAATGTAGCCTATATGGCGTAAAAAGCATAAATAGAAAAGCATATAATCTATGCAAATTGGAAAGGATTTTTTAAAATGTGCAACCCTTTACTTGTGAAAATAAAACTATAATTTTTGTTGTTGGTCTGACGCCCTTTCCTGTAATTTGTTCCGGTCAGCATGGACTTAGGCTATAAGACTGTGGGGTGAAACATTTACTAAAATCAAAACCAAAGCCATTTCTAAGGGCTGTGGTCTCGCTGAAAACAGGCAGTGAACAGGACTTTGCCTGAAGGAAACGAGGGTGGAGAAAACGTATATAGGGCAAAGAGCACATTCCGCCATACAATACCAGAAACCCTCATTTAATATCTGCTATTCCTGTCCCTTAAGCCAAAGTAGCTATTTGAAACCCTCCTCGTTTAGAAAGAGGCTTTGTTATTTCCCGTGTTCAGAGAAGTTTACAATCATCCAGCGTGCTCATTTTTCCTGCCAAAACTGATCAAAACACATGCACACGGATCAAAAAGCAAACCGCCAAGGCATTTCAAACTCATCACATTTAAACGGAACAAATGCCACAAGCCTACCAGCTTGCCAAGAAAACTTTTCAATTTTACTTTTAGTTTAAATTTAAAAAAGGCTCAAATATACCTTTAAAATTCCTCAAAGTGTGAGAAATATGTGGTGTTCTTTTCAAACAGAATAATGAGGCTACACAATTGTTCGAACGTCGAAAGGTTAAATAAAGTAGTTTTGTCCATATTTTCCGGTTAAAATATTAGGGTACGCTACTTTGAAAACACTGCAGCTATAGCCTACCAAGAACATGTCTACAGTAAGGAGAACAGCTAAACCACAAGTCTTACAAACATAAGGATATGTGGCTTGTGGCTAAAATGCTATATTAAGCTGCCCAATCATACATAAAGCCGCGTATAATTTGAAGCAAGGCTTAGTAGCCTATTGGCTATCTAAGTCTGGTGTGTGTGGTCACTATAGCTCACAGTGATTTAACTCTAGCCTACATGTTTCTTTAGTAGCTACTTTTATGCAAAAATAAAACCACAATTTATAATCCAACATAATCAACTAATTTATATGGAAAGATTTTAGGGCATTTGTTAATAATAATTATAATATAATTGTCTACTGAAGTAGCATGTTGAAAAAGAAACCTGCGATTGTAGGTAAAAACAAACAAACATTAATGTTAACTCTAGGGTTTATGGCTGGATTATTATATTACAGTGTAATTAATGACTCATTTGTCGTTTTGCAGCGATCAAATGGCAGCATGGGTGTCCCTCTACCCCACTTTGGAGCCTGTGGATTAGCTCATATGATAGTAGGCTACTTAGTTTTGATATCTCAAGTTTGCAGCCAGAAATAATCATTTGCATAGGCACTTACTTGTCAATCACTCCCTTTATCACGCGTACCCTCGCGTGCACGCGCGCTCTTTGCCTCCACTTCTGTCTGTCTGTCTGTCTCTCTGTCTCTCTCTCGCTCTCTCTCGCACGCACGCGCGCACACAATAGCTGCAATACAGTTCTAAGCAACGAAAGCTCGCGGAACCTCTCCGCGGTCAAACAGACCCACCGAAATCCACGTCTGCCTGCGAGCTCCACGCAATCTCCGACCGTTGCAGTAGCGCTTTCCTCGCGCAGTCAGAGGTTCTGGTGAACGGTACCTGGCGGAGGCAGGGCCGGTCCCTACAGCTCAACACACAGAAGAAGCACAGCAGGGCAGTTGCCAACTTTAGCGAGTAAAAACCATCTTTCTCCCACACATATGTCCGTTTCAACCGCAGTAACGGTTTGCGAGGCGTAACTGCTACTCGGTTATAAAACGGTATTTTGTCCATTGGCAACCTCACGGCCTCCCAGCTCCGGACTCCATCTTTGACTAGTTGACATTCAGCTCTTGCCGAGACAAATTCCTTATTTGCATGCCAGCCTGCCATTGGTCCGTTTCTGTGCTAGTCTCTGCTCTCATTGGAGGAAAATGTATCTCATCACCTCCATGATTGGTCACATACCAAAGGAACGTCATTGTATGGTTTAATTTTAACAATGAACACAAATTTTCTCTTCCATTCACAAATTTCTCATTATCTGCCTTTGAGGTGCTATATGGTGTAATTTTGCTTCAAAGGGGAACAATAAATAAATCAGCAACTTAATCAGCTATGGAAGTCCTTTCAGTAAAACATAAAATTGCAACTGATGATAGCCTATCCTATCCACACTGGAGACCACCCTGATTTTAAACAGTACATGTGGATACAATTTTTGAAAGCTGTGCTGTCTACATCTTACTCATCTTATTGTTTTTCACAATTAGTTGCCTTCATGGATGAAAATATTTTCCTAATGCAGGAAACAAAGTAGACTGCATCTGACAAGAAGACTCCAAAAACCTCCAGTCTCAATATATTAGCGCTTATTAAAAAGCCACTCATGATGCATATGGATGCTGTAGCATCAGAAAAAGGTTCACTGACGGAGAAGGTGGTCCATAGGTCGCAGTAACACTGTCAGGGTGGTGTAGAGGACGGCTGGGGTGGGAAAAGGTTAAAGGCGACAGGGCTCTCTGGAGGTGCTGCGGTCCACGCTTGGAGGAGGGCAGCAGCCTGTGAAATCTGGCATTCCTGACCAATGGAGCAGAAATAATTGCATTGTCCGACGAAAAAGACCCGCTTCCACACCAGCCACCCCTTTCTTCCTCTACCCTATGTTACGGCGACTGAGGGTGTGATGCTGCTTGTTTGGTTAGAGAGAATGTGTTCAAAGATGATTTCCCATTTTCTCATAATAGATAAATAATAAAACTATGTGTTTACCTAATTCCATTGTTTTAGTTTCTTCCCATTTTAACCTATAGCCTGTGGCTTAGGCTATCTATTTTTCTAATGTACTATTTCTAATACTCAACAAATTAATTATCAGGGGAGCCCACTAAAGCCTGCATAATTTGAGTTGAGGGGAGAACGCTTCCTCCCCACTTCTCTGCCCCCTAGTTCAATCCAGTGCAGTAGGCCTACATTTTATTATCAAGTAGCTTAACTCTAACTCACCTAAGCTAGGTGACTATTTATTAGGTTACTGAAAACACACATTGGGTGATTTAGTAGTGGAAAGTGTGAGTTCTCTCTCTCTCTCTCTCTCTCTCTCTCTCTCTCTCTCTCTCTCTCTCTCTAATTACAGCCAGTCATCTTCTTTACTTTCTTTACTTTGCCCCCGAGTTTTGAGGGAATAACCTGTGTGCCATGACATATGTTAGATGCTATGCAAGGAATGCATGTTCACATTCACGTGCACATATGCATAACATAGCAGTGCCGAGCGAAATAGCCTATGTGGGGCCACAGGAAGCACTATGCCCATATTTAGTCGTGACGACTGACTGACCAGATTGACATGCTGTCCACACTAAATAACTCTGTTCTACACTTCGGGTATGCTGTTTTTCAAAGCAAACTGTTTCTAAAATCTGAGATTTCCTATAAAAATACATACAGAATTAATTGACATGTTTTTACACACTGAAACACATTTTCACACAGCTCTTGATGCTGTGTTTCTTTAGTTTGTTCAACTGTTTGTTCAAAGTGTTTTATTAAAAGTTCTTGTATTGTCCTCGGGACAAATCTAAGCTGCTTTTTTCTGAGCAATTTTTTTATTAAGACCCCATATTAGGCCACATCTGCATAGGCAGCTTTACAGGCAGGATTCTCTATGGAAAATACTTAATTTGTTGATGGTGTAAAATAATAATTCTCAACATTTTTAAACTGGGATAATTTCTATTGAATACATCACATCAATCAGTAGAATGCCTTTTTTTTCTCTTTGCTATGGTGCAGGTTTTTTTTAGAACTCTTTATGCTGAACTGGTTGTAGTATAGTTGCTTTAGTAATGTCAAGAGAATACACTGCATGTGAAATGTTTACACAATGTGGAAAACGTTTATACAATTTTAATTGTATAACTCTTATGGTTTAAAAAGGTTAAACTTCATCAATGTACTTGGAAATGTGACAAACAGCTCCGGGTACAGGGAGGGAGGCAGACAAAGAGTTAAGAGGGAATTAGAGCATATCAGATAGCTCCCAATTCCATTCTTGACATATGTTTACAATCTATCTATAATTTTTGTCATCCTGATTGTCCATACTGTAATTGTATCATGTTTTACACACATATTGCATGTCTGTCCATCCTGTGAGAAGGATCCCTTCTCTGTTGCTCCTACTGAGGTTTCTTCCATTTTTCCCCCCCGTTAAAGAGGTTTTTTGCAGGAGTTTTTCCTTACCCATATCGAGAGTCTAAGGACAGAGTATGCTGTACAGAACATAAAGCCCCCTGAGGCAAGTTTGAGATCTGTGATATTGGGATATATGAATACAATCAGAATCAGAATCAGAATACTTTATTGATCCCCTTAGGAAAATGATTTTGTTGCAGTTGCTCACAGTCAAATTCAAGGGGAAAATAAGAGCAAGTAAAGTCAATAAGTATATAAAGTACAGTAAGAAAAAAAAAACGTTAAGTAGAAGTAAGTGAGATTAGGTTACAAGTAAGATTAGGTTAAAAAGATAGTTTCAAATGGATTGTACAAATTCTATTGTAGTGCAGTGTCAACATAAATACAGTATAAACATGTACAGTGTGAATCTAAGTAGCAGCAGTGAATAAATAACACCTTTGCACATGTAGTTGATCAATTATTGCACCAATTATTGTACATAATTGTCCAAGAATATTGAGATGTGATGTGTAGATACGTGCTGTGAGACCACGCATTGACTAGACTAAGTAATTTATTGTGTTAAGAATAAAAGAAAAATTGTGATGGCCTGATGACACACTACTAATTAATTAAATTATATTTATAGTGTCAAATCATAACAGAAGTTATCTCAGGGCACTTTACAAATGGAGTATAGGTCTAGACCACACGCACACTGAAGCATTCTTTGGAAAGATCCTGGTGTTAGCAATAATGCTAAAATCAGAAAGATTTTTGGATTCATAATTATTTATTTATTTATAAGCTTCTGGATGGCCTACAATTGCATGGAGGACCTTGTTGAAACTGCACATTTATCTGTTTCTAAACAAAAAACAAAGTAAGTCTCTGCACTGTATTAATCTGGAGATATTGAATATCATATAAGGTGATGTTGCTGGCGTCGTATACGACGGCAAACTCCGAGGTTTCAGACGGAAACCTGGCTCTTGGTGGGTGGCCATCTGACGTGACCGGTTGGGAGACAGAAAGAGAGCGGAACAGAGAGAGCGAGAGAGAGAGAGTTACAGAAATATGACTCATAATTATAGCAGTGGGTACAATGGAATGACAAGATGATCAGTGGCAAAATATAGTAACAGTAAAGATAATATAACTATGACTAATAATAGTAGTAGCAATGCAGGGTGTAGCAGGGCGTCGAGCACGACCACGGCAGTAGCTGCAAACATGATCCAGGTTCCACCATAATCCAAGGAAATCTTCAAGAGGAGAAAGCACAAGGACCGCGAGAAAGAAACTAAGTTTTAGAAACATGCATTAATAGGACATTAGTCTTGCATTGCCAGACCTATCTCCACAGCGCTGTGGAGGATGGTCTGGCCCCTACACACATATACTCCTGGATATGAGAAAAAAAGGGCAGGGGTTGTTTCCACTTCTTTAACCAATCCCAATCGTCTTGGATGGCGCTAAGCTCCAAATGGTCTGGGGAAGGAACTTGTTTAGGTGGAACATTTGCACCCTGAAAAAGAAATACAATTTTACAATACAGTAATTTGCTTTTACCAGTGTATCGCAAAATACTGCCTGAAACGCGATGAATAAGGAAAATTATGTTATTTAGGGATGGGTACCAAAACCCGGTATTAAACGGGCCCCGTAGCTAAAGCTAGTATTTTTCATGACGCTACAACCTCTCCCCTGCTTTGTGTCGGGGCTGAGCTCCTCCACATTCACACACAGAGTGAAGTCAGCGTCACATCAGAGAGGCTGGTGGAGACTTGTACTCGATACTGTAGCCCAGCAAGCAATTTTGCGTCTAATAGCCGCCTAATAGCCGTCTAAACACAGCCCAGACGTCTAGGCTAAAACGAGGCTAATTTTGGGCTGTCAGTGAAAATCTAATAGACGTCTAAACATAGCCCAAGAATAGACGGCTATTGAATGACTACATATATACGTCTAATAGACGTCTAACCATAGCCCAAGAATAGACAATTAGACAGCTATTGAACGACTATATATATACGTTTAATAGACATCTAACCATAGCCCAAGAATAGACGGCTATTGAATGAATACATATATACGTCTAATAGACGTCTAACCATAGCCCAAGAATAGACAATTAGACAGCTATTGAACAACTATATATATACGTCTAATAGACGTCTAAACATAGCCCAATAATAGACGGCTATTGAATGACTACATATATACGTCTAATAGACGTCTAACCATAGCCCAAGAATAGACAATTAGACAGCTATTAAACAACTACATATAAACGTCTAATAGACAGGCAATATGGGTCTAGGCTAAAACAAGGCTAATTTTGGGCTGTCAGTGAAAATCTAATAGACGTCTAACCATAGCCCAAAAATAGACCAGTCATCAATTACACTACTTTTAAATGTAATAGACAACAAAATGAAGCATAAGGATTATTTTCACTCAAATATAAAAGGTTCTCAAATGAAAATCCATCCAAACTAATTGAATATAAAGGATTTATTTAGAACAATATTAACAACTTAGAAAACAAACAAATAAAATATTGTAAAATATGTAAAACAACTTAAGATGCAAAAATTAATTATCTTTGTCCATATCCACCACCCCCTGCTCTCCCTGGTGCTTGTTTGAAATGTCCAGAAATTGCATTTTTAATTTCCCATTCATTTGCCGATGGAAAGTTGGTCATCACTGCGTCTGCCAAATGAAAAAAGAAAAAAAATGACTGCTCAAGAAAAGCATTGTTGACAATCATTTTTAACTAATTACAGTCATTCACTTTTAGAGTTAACGGAATATAGATTCAGACTATATAATTTTATTCAATATTATTAATAAATGAATATCAATAATTGACATCCAAGATGTTTTTTTTTTTTCTGCAGTAGTTTAAATTGATGATATTTTTAGGTCAAACTGTTCTTTTCAGTCATATATGGTCACTTTCTGAAAGAGCATGCACAGAGAAGTACAAATTAAACAATTCCCCATCGTAAGTACACATTGATGGCCTAAGAAAATGTGCATTAAATCCAGAGGTGGGTAGTAACGAGTTACATTTACTCCGTTACATTTACTTGAGTAAGTTTTTGAAAAAATGATACTTCTAGGAGTAGTTTTAAATCACTATACTTTTTACTTTTACTTGAGTAGATTTGTGAATAAGAAACTGTACTCTTACTCCGCTACATTAGGCTACAATGAGCTCGTTACTTTTCTTTTTACCTCTTTGGTATTCTACGCGTCATTGTTTTTATCCGCCCCGCGTACGCCTCATTTTAATGTTTTATTTTGACAGAGAGAGAGACTTCCGCTAAAGCCTCTACCACGTGACTGGGTTTCACCCTATCAAACGTAGTTGTGCAGTCTCGTCACCTTCCTCAAACCTAGCAGCGGGATGGGTTAGCTTTTACAGTCGCAGCAAAACAAAAATGGCAATGTCAGAAACGTCACAGACGAGGAGGAACCGAGCCCTGTACTACGAAGCAAGATCAACATGCCCTGGATTTATTTCAGTTACCCGGCTTCACCTAACCTAACCACCGCGGTCCCGCATAAACTGTGTCATGACGCTGGTTATCAACTAGTTCAATCAACCCAGGGTTTCCCAATCCAGCGGCGCCTGTTCACATAAAAGAGGTGATGTTTGCACAACATGACCAACAATAGCCACATATTTTACATAAGAAGAGCAAACTATAATTCTACATAAAAATGAACACATACATGGTTTTACAGGCAAAACGCAATACAGTCGCTGCTTCCTAAAACGGGAAGGAAAGCTGGCAAAAAAAATTGCAGACGCTGTAGATGCGCACAACTTGTATCAATATCACTTCCCCATCAGTCAGGCACAATATCTGACCATAATTACACTTGTACTTTCCATAAACTGTCGTTGCTTTAGCCTTTTATTTCAGTTGCAACCATGGCAGTGAGAGCCCTGATCAGACGAGCAAATAAAAAATATAAAAAACAGTAAAACCGCTGCGCATTACACACGGCAAATATCGACATCAGGGAATGTTAACGGGGCTGTCGGTCTCTAAATATTTTTTGTATGAGCACACCCCTCTCTTTTTCTCTCTCCCCCTCTCTCTCTCCGCGCACCGAGCTCCACCTGATCTTCTAAGAACGGTGAAGCCGTTATCAGTGGAGTATTGATTGGTCAGTAGACTTGCTTTCACACCAGTTGATCTCTGATCTCCAACTTAACCTGCTCCCGACCAGGTTAGGTGTCCAGCATAAGTTACCACGGCGATTGAACCGATAACAAGTGATCCACCTTTGTGAATGAAAGCATGTTTACCTTAGTAAAAGTACCAAACAGCAGCTCCATTACCTTGTTCTAGTTCTGCCTGCAGAGTCTGGTAAAAAAAAGTGTAAAGGTTTGGAAATTTGTGTTACTTGTGCTTATTTATTTTTTATATATTATTATTTTATTGATATTATTTTTTAAGTACTTGAATTTACCTGGATTATTTTAATTTAAGCTATTTTATAATTAATTAATTAATTTAAATTAATTTAATTGATTGGATGAACTATAATTTGTCTAAATATGATTATTTTGTATTTTTGTCCGTCTGATTGAATGCTTATGTTTAAAAAATAAATCAGACGTTACTCAACAGTTAATCAGTACTTGAGTAGTTTTTTCACCAAGTACTTTTTTACTCTTACTCAAGTAATTATTTGGATGACTACTTTTTACTTTTACTTGAGTCATATTATTCTGAAGTAACAGTACTTTTACTTGAGTACAATTTTTGGCTACTCTACCCACCTCTGATTAAATCAACTATTATCTCATCTAAGAACAAAAATATATTGGTATCTTTAATAATAATAAAAATTGTAATGATAAGTTTTATAGTTTCATGCTTACCACCTTGAATTTAGATATATTTTAAATTAAGGGCACACAGTTGCAATAACACGTGCTGGTAACGTTAACGTTAACTTGCTGGAGAAAAATAGTAGCCTAACCTACTCTGCAATGCAATGGTAATGTTAAAATGTCACGGTTTCTACACATTCTAAAAACTAACTAATGAATTAGTGATTAAACAATGAAAATAACAAAAAGAACACGCATACTTACAAGATCGAAGTAGAAATTTTCTCAGAGTGCCGCTCGCCCGTTGCTCTTCTCTCCGACAGCTGCCTTGTGTAATAAAATTTAAAATGGCGGAAATGTTTATCGCGAGATCTGGCTAAAGTGATAGTCGCGCAATGCCAGTAGTCATTAGTGTTTCGATTGTGCCATCTAGCGGTTGAGAAATGCAATTGCATTTAATTTAAAATGAAATGATAGTCAAATAATATCGTAGATTGTGTATGAATGTTATGTTTATGTGTGACAGCAAACATTGCTGTGTGAGCAAAAACATTTTTGAGACTAATATTCTTATACTATTCTTATACTATATTGCTGGTCTGAATCAGGGCTATAGCCAAGCCGTAAGTAGACCAGATGACTCAGGTGGGCTAAAGCAGACCGCAGCCGTCCAATTCAGAGCTAATACGTGACTATAGATCGACCATGTCGTGAAATGACGCATTGAACTTTGTAGATATCATTACCAATGCGAACATGATGGGATATCAACCATTTCATGCACTGTCTGGCCAAAAACTACAATTAATAATGTTTGACTAAAAGTGGGCTACAATATAGCCGGGTCTGAATATGAGCTAAATCGTGGCTACGCATAGCCTACACATATAACATGTAAAATAAAGCAAACAAACAACTTGTAATCGCAGTTGACTTTGCTTACATGATGGAATATCATACATCTCACAATTTATTTTTGAAAAAAATACATTTATTCAGATTAAATGTTATTTGGGCTAAAAGTGGGTTACACATAGCCGGGCTATATTGGGTCTATATTTAACCGAGACGTTGAAATGACGGCTATTGCTTGCTGGGAGCCTAAGCAAGTGCAATAAAACCTTTGGGAGAAAATAGCCATGCTATTCTCCTGGAGTTTTAATTCCTTTAATTTTTACATGATGAAGTATCAAAACCTGCCCAATCCACTATATTATTTAGAAATAGCTCAGTGTCACTGCTGTTTGTGATTGTGTTTTTTCTAAATTACATAGGCCTAATTGTTTGCCTACTGACCATTTGATATTTCCCTTTACATAGGCCTAATTGTTTGCCTACTGACCATTTGATATTTCCCTAGAAAAATGTCTAAATTTCTAGACATTTTTCTGCACTGTGTGACACTATAATGCACTGAACCTTCATCAACAACAAGAATATTATTTTTGCTGCATGCTTTACATTAAATTAACTTAAGATACTTTACACAAACCTTAGCAACATAACATAATGTTTAGTATTGAAGGACACGCAGAAGATGTGTTACATTTTGCTGTGAGTGCAAGCTATGTCATGCATGGCTAGGGTCCAAACTTGTTTGTCAGTGCAGGCTGCAGTAGGTTAATCTTTACTGAAAATTGTGCAACAGATCACAGAACCAAGTCAACATGGGTAACAGCATTTTAACTCCCCTTTTACTGATGCAACTGCACACCACTCTGTTCATCAGCCAGAATTTTTATTACATCTTTTAGACTTTTTTGGACATTTTTAGACTTAGACATTTATTTAGAAAAACCAGGGACTATTAACCTACAGCATATAATATTTACATGCAGCTCTTAGCACTCCAATTAAAATAGCTGTCACTGAAACTAATTGGACAGTTTGCTGTGTGAGAGGATCAGAGTGTTCAGGAATAGCTAAAATATTTGTGAACAGCATGGCAGAATATTTTTGCTTTACTCCTGGAGAGGTACCCTTCCTTTGCCCAGACAGGCCTCTGCAGGTCTAGCTGTGGAGATAAGGGCTTATAGTTCCTGCACAATGATGGAGCACATGCTTGAAATAACCACTATGATGTTCAGGGTGGCTTGTGTGATGAAAAGATCTGTGGCAGCTAACAGAGGTGTCAAGTAACAAAGTACAAATACTTCGTTACCTTACGTAAGTAGAAATTTTGGGTATCTATACTTTACTGGAGTATTTATTATTTTACAGCATACTTTTTACTTCTACTCCTTACATTTTCACGCAATTATCTGTACTTTATACTCCTTACCTTTTAAAAAATAGCCTCGTTACTCATATTTCAGCTCGGCTTGTTTTCATTCCAGCTCGTCACCGTTCAAAAACACACACACACAAAAAAAAAACTATCCAAATCGCTGCATCCGGATAGAGTGAATTTGATTGTGGTTGGATGAGAAGTATAAACATAGCTATTCCGACACCCTATTGGTTTGTACGCGATCCATTACACCTGCACAAATCCGGTGCTAATACGCCACCGGTGCTTTAACGACCGTTATCTACCGGAACGAATAGCAATGCTGATTTCGGTGCCACTTAAATGACTGCGCTTCTTTCTGATGCTCCGAAAACGGACGTAGAGGGAAATGAAACATCGCCGCACGGGACGCTATTAAAAACTACACTCGACAGCAGAGGCCTGTACTACGAAACAGGATTTGGCGTTAACGAGCTAACTTAAGACTCAACCCAGGATTTTCTGTACTACGAAGGTGAATCAGTTGTTATTGGGTTCAATCGCCATGGTAACTCATGCTGAACACCTAACCTGGTCGGGAGAAGGTTAAGTTGGAAATCAGAGATCAACCGGTGTAAAAGCACCGCCTACTGACCAATCAATAGGTCGATTGATAACGGCGTCACCATTCTTAAAGAAGATCAGGCGGAGCTCGGCGCAGAGAGAGAGAGAGGGAGAGAGGGGAGAGAGGGGTGCGCTCATAAAAGTTAAAACATTTAGAGACCAACAACCCCGTTAACATGGGTATTTTTGTGAAATATAGCCTATATATTTTAATGGGAGGGAATTACATATCGGCTTCTTGAGCCGTGTGTCGCCAATGCGCACATCGGTTTGAATTATGTTTTTATATTTTTTATTTGCTCTCACAATCGCTTCCCACTGCCAGGGTTGCAACTGAAATAATAGGCTAAAGCAACGACATTTTATAGAAAGCCCAAGTGTAATTATGGCCAGATCGTGGTCCTGACTGATGGGGAAGTGATATTGGAGTTGTGATTTAAACATCTACAGCGTTGGCTATTTATTTATTTTTTTGCCAGCTTTCCTTCCTGTTTTAGGAAGCAGCGACTGTATTGCGTTTTCCCTGGAAAACCGAGTCGGTGTCCTTCATATTTATGTAGAATTATAATTTGCTCTTCTTATATATAAAATGTGACTCTGGTAGATGTTTGCGATTGGTCGTGGTGCGCAAACACCGCCTCTTTTATCTCTAGATTGGAGAAACCTGGGTTGATTGAACTAGTTGATAACCACCTTTGTGACACCGGTTATCCAGGACCGCAATTGTTAGGGTTAGTGAAGCCGGATTACTGAAAGAAATCCAGGCCATGTTGATCTTGCTTCGTAGTACAGGCCTCAGGTAACATTAGCCTACGGTTAGCTAGAAGCTGGATTAAACACGGTTAAAATGCCGACAGCTAAACAGTGTAAGAGTGCGTCTGTATTTCCCTGGAGAGGATTGTCAGACAGACTGTAGCTGCCGTTGTCTGAAAAACACAGAAGAGATGTGTCACCTTTTTCAGCCCTTCTGAGTTTGCAGGTATGATTTTAATATAACATTATCATAGTCATATGGTTTTGTCCCCACGTTTTGGGGTTAAGCTGTTGTCCTTAATGGCATTTTTTCCCCTTACATCAGGGGTCTTCAACGTTTTATAAGGACCCCTTAACTTAAAGTGAGATGTAGCAGGGACTATGTTGGAATTATGTTAAGGCATTTTAATTTTTTTTCTTTTAAAGACTCAAAAATTTACAATAATTTGGAGGCCCCCCTGCAATGACTCTGAGGACCCCCTGTTGAAGATCTCTGCCTTACATTACTTTTACTTTTATACTTTAAGTAGTTTTGAAACCAGTACTTTTACACTTTTACTTAAGTAAAACGCTTGAGTTGATACTTCAACTTCTACAAAAGTCTTTTCAAACCCTAGTATCTATACTTCTACTTGAGTAATGAATGTGAATACTTTTGACACCTCTGACAGCTAAACACGTATTCCATCCACTGTGCTTTTATGAGTTGTACTAGATACAGAGGATGATCCAAACAAAGCTGTCACTCATCTGGCGATAGCAATGAACTTTACTATGCTGTGACAAGAGTAGGTTGCTAGCTAGCTTGATTGCTAGGTGGCTCGGTTCTTAGTCAAGCACCAACCACGGTAAAGAGGAAGAGAGGTCTACAGTCTTTATATTAAGTTTTACAGTATAAGACTCAACAGTGACAGCCCACTTTTTGAATGGTTCTTGTTCCAGAACTAATTTCCCCCATTAAATTATTATTTAAATTAAATTATTTTATATTAAATATTAAATTATATTATATTATATTATTATTATTATATTATTAATAAATGTTGAGGAAAAAAAAACAGAGACCTGAAACTTCAAAGACTTGAAAATTAATACCTTTTGTATTTATTTCATTGTCATATTTTGTGAGTAAAATCTGCATCTGCAATGTAACGAGTAACATTTCTCTGTCAGGTAAATGTGGTAGTACAATGTTTTCCTCTGAAGTCAAAGTTCAAAATAAGCCAGTACTAAATGGTTGAGTTGTATGCTGCTGCTGTTATGAATGGACTGTAATGAAAAATTAGGACATCCATGCTAAAATTGACTAAAAAGAGGAATAAAAAAAATCATCTTTTGGAAATTGATCTTAATGCCTTAATAAAAAAAAATGAGGAAAAATCCAACCTTTAAGGACACCAATTTTGTTTGTGAATGAATAATGTATCGTAAATAAATAAATGTTCTTCCTTAAAATACAGGGGCATAAGTAAGTACGTTAAAATAGCCCCACATCATCACATACCCTTCACCATACCTAGAGATTAGCATGGTTTTATTTCAGTTAGCCTAATAGCTGGTTGGATTTGCATTGAGAGATGATTTTATGGAAAGTACCCCATGCAAATCTCTAGGTATGGTGAAGGATATGTGATGATGGCCAAGGGAACTTTATCAGGATGCATAGTATCCTGGATCCAGCAAATAAATTAAAAATCTGCCTGCCTCTATGGGAATTTAACATAGGGGTGTACTTACTTATGCCCCCTGTATTTTAAGGAAGAACATTTATTTATTTACGATACATTATTCATTCACAAAAAAAATTGGTGTCCTTAAAGATTGGATTTTTCCTCATTTTTTTTATTAAGGCATTAAGATCAATTTGCAAAATATGATTTTTTTATTCCTCTTTTTAGTCAACTTTAGCATGGGTGTCCTAATTTTTTCACATGACTATAGCGCTTTTCTAGTCTTAAAGGTCCCATGACATTGTGCTTTTTGGATGCTTTTATATAGATCTTAGTGGTCCCCTAATACTGTATCTGAAGTCTCTTTCCCGAAATTCAGCCTTGGTGCAGAATTACAGCCACTAGAGCCAGTCCCACAATGAGCTTTCCTTAGTATGTGCCATTTCTGTGTCTGCAGCTATTTAGGAGGAGAGAGCGGGGGGCAAGGTGGAGGGTGGGGGTGTGGCCTTGACCAACTGCCACTTTGCTCGTTTGAAAGCCATGATGTCTCTCTCTCATGGGTGGGCTTAATTCTCTGGGCGGGCAAAGCAGAGAAAGGGGAGGTAACCTTGCTCCTTATGACCTCATAAGGAGGAGATTCCAGATCGGCCCATCTGAGCTTTCATTTTCTCAAAGGCAGAGCAAGATACCCAGGGCTCGGGTTCTATCCACTGGGGTATGATAGGGGGAACGCATATTAATGTTAAAAAAAACTCATAAAGTGAAATTTTCATGCCACGGGACCTTTAACGACTACTCAAAGTGCTTTTACATAGTACAGGAACCATTCACCATTCACACACATTCATACACTGTGGTCGAGGCTGCCGTACTCATCAGATAAACATTCACACACCGAAGGTGCAGCATCGGGAGCAATACGGGGTTCAGTGTCTTGCCCAATGACACTTCAACGTGTGTGTGCGTGTGTGTGTGTGTGTGTGTGTGTGTGTGTGTCTTACTCTTGCTGAGACATAGCTGAGAAGTCCAGACAGCCAAAATCACCATAAACCTGGGTGTTTTATTTTGAAATGTGTTTTATTTTGTAAAGTATTCGGCCTTTCTGTATGTGATTACCTGCCTAGCTTAATACATTCTCTCGTGGCTCTCGGTGAAATAGAGGAGACACTGAAACGATTGCTGTGATCAGGCTAGGCCGCACAGGTATTCATTTTCACATTGCCGTAGGCTATTAATCACCGGTAGCCTGCTGTGGAAGACATGCCTGACAAAAAGCCTTGAAGCTTTGAATCCCCGTCCCCGCAGTTACACACAACTCGTTGCTTTTTTTCTTTTCCTCAACATTTATTGTGCCATCATTTTTTTTTACAGCTTTAAATCGATCAGATGAAAGTTTTCTAGATATTTAAAAGACAATGGACATACACACACTCGCTTTTATAGATAGATAAATATATTTATCATTAACAGTACCATCTTCTGTCTTTCTCTTTAAAGAAGCCTCTCACTGGCACTTTAAGGGAAACTCGTAGATTTACCTCCTCCCTCCCTCCTCCCTCCCTCCTCCCTCCCTCCTCCCACTCCATCTGAACTGTGACCTCCAGGGGTCAGCAGCCATAGAGAAGCCAGATGTCAGGATGAGGGAGTGGTGACTCGAGTGAGCGCTTAGCGACTCAAGTTACTCTGGGCAGCATGGCGCCAGAACAGAGAGTGAGTGTGTGTGCGCTTGGTAGGGGGTGGGGGTGGTGGTGGTGTTGGGGGGGTGTGGGGGGTCATTTTTGAACGCTCCACTGGCAGTTGTCATTTGAAAATCTGCATGAGAATCTGCATATAATTCTCAGCCTCACCCTATTACCTTAACTGGGTAAACAGATACAGGATATACACAATTTATTGTCTGCCTCCACTTCAGATAGTCAGCACTAATTGGCTAACTATTTCAGCCTCTTTTTGTCACTCAAACCATCAAACTCTGACCAGTTGTGTGCCTAAGTGAGTAAGGACTGGCAGTGATGCAGTCTGTAGGGTTGGGAACCGGAAGGTCGCCGGCTAGAGACATATGGAGCGTGGCTGGTAGCTGGAGCGGTGCCAGTTCACCTCCTGGGCACTGCCAATTTGCCCTTGAGCAAGGTACCAAACCCCCAGCTGGTCGGGGCACCTGTCCCCCCCCTCACTTTGACATCTCTCCATTTGTGTATGTGGGTATGTATAGGTCCTGAACATGTTTGTAATCTGTGTTCTAGCAAAAGAGTGAAAACATTGTAATTTCCCTTGTGGGATCAATAAAGTATATATATATATATATATATATATATATATATATATATATATATATATATATATGTTGCTCGCCTCGCCAGCCTCGTGGTGCATTCACTGTAATTGTAAAATACCTTTTTTCCCATCCAGTGGTTGTTTTCACCATTTTGTGCTCCTTTTTTTTTTTAGATCAACTTTTTATTGTTTTATATTTTTTAACATACAGAACAGACAAATACAATTGAACAAGGTGCTCCTTTTTAAAATATATATATATATATCTTTCGGTTCAGGCATCATTTTAAAAGTATCCTATCATGTTGATAAGAGCAATAAAATGAGAAAAAATAATGGGACAAAAAGAAATCAAGGGATATTTAAAATAGATAAAAATGTGCGATTAATTGCGATTAATTGCAAGTTAACTATGACATTAATGCGATTAATCGTGATTAAATATTTTTAATCAGTGACAGCACTATATATATATATATATATATATATATATATATATATATATATATATATATATATATATAATACATTTTATTTAAAGGCACCTTTCTCTGCACTCAACGACACCTATATGTATACATATATATATATATATACACATCAAATTCTTTGTTGTTTCTTATCCCTTTTATCAGCCTGTGATAGTTACTACACTACTTACTGAGAATTCCCTTTATGCAGTCAAGATGTAGTTCAAAACAGTAAATGTTCTGATTTAAGACTATTCAGAAGGTAAAAAACACTGAAACAAAAACTGTAACAAGGTATTCCAGCTTAATTGCAATGTCTCCACTCCCTACTGTTATCCCAACCAATGTTTTAAATAAGTGTGTCAACATGTAAGCAGAGTGGCACTTCTATGGCAAGCCATTTTTTATTTTATTTTACCTTCTTTATTTATTTTTTGGGCATTTCCACCTTTAATGGATAGGACAGTTAGATATGAAAGGGGAGAGAGAGGGGGAAGACATGCAGGAAAATTGTCACAGGTCAGACTCAAACCCTGGACCTTCTGCATCGAGGAATAAACCTCCTTTATATGTGCACCTGCTCTACCCCCTGAGCTAACCTGGCCACGGCATGCCATTTTAACATTTAATAGCTAGACTGGATATTTATTGTAGATATCCGTAATACAATTCTTCCTAGTCAAAAAGAACATTTCAGATATCCACAATGGGTGCTTTCAATCCATTACATAAACAGTCCTACCTACTCCCTGCTCCCTGATCAGGGAATGTTGGTTAAGGGAACTCTACTCGACAAAATTCCTCCATTTGGAACACCCTACAACGTCACTAACGCAGATATCACTTCCTTCATGCGTTACCCTGGTAACGTAAACATCTTGGATACGTTGGTGCTACTGTGGAAATTTTACTCTACCGAACTGAAATATTGAAACAAAAACTGATACCATTATATTACGTATTCTATTGAAATGTTTGTAACTTGTGTATAAATGTGTTTGATTAATTTAAAAGACGTACGCTGTTGTTTTTAGCAAAGCACAATTACTGATGGGTAGTCTTGCTTATGAGCTTCAGGCGAAGTGATAAACCATTTTTCAGTTGTTCCCTACACAGTTCGCAGTTCCCTTTGAACTGAGCATGTTTGCCCCCTATGGTTTGGAATCTTACTTAACAATGCAGTCCATTTCGCAGGGAACTACTAGTGATCGTAACGCACTCAAATTACATGCTTCTTATCCAGAATGAACATTCTAGATATCTGCAATAGAATTCATACTAGGAATTTTAGCTAATTTTAGCTACAATTCAATTGTTACTTCTCATAATTTTAGATATCCAAAATGAAAACCAGATACCCACAATACGTTTGTGAATATCTGCAATTTCATTGTTTCTGTAGTTCTAATATAAGATAAGATAAGATATCTGAAACTGCATTTTTAATAGTCGTAATGCCAATTGTGGCTGGTCATTATTGCATTTGTTCTAGTCAAACTGTATTCTAGATATTAACATTATGGATATCTGGTATGGAGTTCCATTTTTCACTTTTCAATGATTTAAAGATTTTGTATCTTGAAATACAATTTCTCCTAAGAAATGTAACTTTGCATATCTTCGACTAGTAAGCATATCATTTTGACTAGGAGAAATGTAGTTCGAGCAATGCCCATGTTTTTCTGGTGGAACAAATTCAGCATCTGACATAAATGTTTAGGATGCAAATTTGCCTAACCAACACAGTAGAAGTAAACTAACCAAGCATACAGGCAAAGTTCATTCTTAAAATACAATGTTAGTGATTAAGATCCTAGTTTAAAATCATAGTCCACCTCTTTAAGTTACTGTAACTTAATTCACTGCATAATGACTCATTAACAACAACACTGTTGGACACGGACAGAAGGATTTATTCAAAGATCATTGCATAGGTGAGAACAGATATTCTTCCTCTGGTTGAGACAGTTACACAGACTTAGCTGTGTGATTCTGGAGAAGTGGAAAGTGAGTCCTATTTACTTTTCTACTGTACATAATATAATAATTTTCCAATAAATGCTTTTTACAAAACCAATATTCACAATATTCAGGTGTAGATCTAAATTTAGAAGCATTCTTCAATTTTGATGTGTCTAAGTTTGCTAACTTTGTCTCAAAATCTTGATGTATTGGTTAATAAGTATTTCTTTTTATTTCTCCTTAATTGCATGTTTTGTCAATAATCTGTGAATTTTGTTTTTGACATGACTGAAAATCTGATCAAGTTGTTTTAATTTAGTTTCAGATTTGTTTAGGCCTACAGCATTCTCTGTCTGCATATGAATTTGTGATGTACAAGACAATGCTGAAAGGCAAGGCAAAGTTCTGTGCATGGCAACTTCATTTGGCTGAATCTTTAATTTATATTTATTCATTTATTAAAACATGTTTTTACTGGGTTGTTAATCACCTGCTGTAGATTGTAATTTATTGACCATTTCTTTACCACTACATGTGTGTAAAATACATCCAGTCTGTGATGGGCCATATAAGAGATATACCTTATGTGTGCTGATGATGGGTGTTGATGAAGTATTGGATGGGTTTCTAGGCTTTCTGCTGCCATGCAGGTTCATAGTCATGCCTGCCTCCCTTCCGTGCTCCTCTCCCAGCCGTATGTTTCTGAATGGTATTCCTGCAGAGGGTTAGGGTTCGGCCTTTTGGCATTCCAGAGGGCGGGCCTAATGTTGGAGTCCCGTGCTGCATTCATGTGAAATTGGATATGTAGAAAATCCATGACATCGGATACAATACCTTTCAGTTCAGTTTCCATCTCCAGCCTCCTGGCAAATAGGCTTCTCAACAAAGCTTTAATGGGTCAGTTACATAGAAGATGGTTTCCATGTTGATAAATAAAATAGGCCTACTAAAGAATATACTTTTCCTCTCAGCTTTCGTTTGGTAATTAAGTAATACACTTGCATTCAGTAGATTATTACATAATAAGATTCATAACAAATAGTACTGAAACATTTTGTGATTGTACAATACTATGTAATAGGACACAATAATTCATTTCTATTTTTATAGGTCAGCTCAATGGTTTTTCTTAATTGCAGGTCATAATTTCAAAGTTTCCGCAGTTATTCCCATGTTTGCAGTAATAACCTAACTATCAAAACATATCAGTCCGTGTTATCTACATTCCAACTCAATTACAGATGCATAGCATCTTGTAACCGTAGCAACATGCCAAAATGGCCTATCTCTGTACCGCCTAGGGCAGGGGTCTTCAACGTTTTTTAAGCCAAGGCCCCCTTAACTGAGAGAGACAAATAAGGGACCCCCTACTACATATATTGTATACAATTAAGTTGCATATTAAACTGGGCCTAAAATAACGTGTGGGCTGCCTAAAGCCTTTACACATATTTTTTATACTTTTTTAGTGCATAGAATACTAAGCTATTAAAATAACAATTGTTGGCATGATTTTTTAAATCACGTTTTATAAATTCATTGAATTGTAAGCACAGTGAATCCTTAGGATTAATTGTGTCTGTGGATGGCTACCTTAGTGACTACCTTACTTATAGGCCAGTAAGCCTGTCATCAATGTGTTTTTCACAGATAGGCTGATCTACAGATTTGCTGATAGTATGTTGGATTCATAATTTGAAAAAAAACTTTATAGTATGGTTGCCCCCCTGCAGTAACTCTGAGGGCCCCCTAAGGGTCCCGGACCCCCTGTTGAGGATTTCTGGCCTAGAGACTATATTTCTCAGCGGAGTGATAAACTAAAGCAATGTCAGTATTAAATAGCTCTTCATACTTTCTAGATATTTAAAATAACATTATGGATATCTGGTTTTCATTTTCATTTTTCACTTTTCAATGATTTAAAGATTTAGTTATAGATATACTGCATACTTTGTGTCATTGCGTGAATTAAACTGATTGGTATAGTTTCTCTATGTGAATGACAGTGAAATAACAACCTTCCTTTCAGAGCCGTGCCACCAATGAAAGGGTTAAACTCAGAAGCTACTGGACCACACATGTTGGAAGGAGCTGAGCACTGACCAAACCAGTTTAAATCAACCAGAGCTTCATTTAGCTTGAGACAGGCCAAACTAATGCACTTGACAGGATTAACGCAGTGAATGAAACAATAAAAGGGCAAAAAAAGAATTCCTATACAGCTTCCTCAGCAGGGAATTTTGGTGTCAATATGTCCGATTAAATTATTTTTAACGAATTTTAAAAGCCCAAGCCTGGTTCAAATTATTTTGCCCAGATAATATTTTAACATTAGGCCTAGTGTTTTTAACCTAGTGTTTTTTATCACTATTTTTATGCCTTCTTTTTACTCAGTGAAAGTGAAAGATTAATCATTTTATTAAAATAATCCTTTCTATAGGCCTTTATGCCTACAAATTATTAAATGACTACCAGGAGTAAATAGCATTAAAATTCTGTATTTCTTTTAATGATGCTACTTATAATTTTCATATTTTGTATTAATTAAAATGAAATGAGTACATTCATGAATAAATACTCAACAGGCCTATCATCAATGCAGTCTGTATTGAACAAATTCACACAGGAATGGGAATGTGTGGCTGTGTCCTGAATACTTGTTTATTTGAAAATGTCAAATTAGCTTCTCCATGCCATTACAAATAAGGGTTATTCAAACTAAATATCAGTTGCCTAAACATGTATTAGTAGATTTCATCAGAGGGGTCATTCTGATAGCTGATCTGATCACATATACTCGGGGTCTCATGCAAATATCAAAATATCCACTAAAGCTTAATTTATAATTTTTTTTTAATTGATAAATACAATTAGATCCCTGATTTCTATTAAACAGTTCCTCATATTTCCTCATCCACAAAATCTGAATTAAATATGAACTATAGGATATTTCCTATACTTGCAGACTGTTGGAATGATGAATTCTTATTCATGGAAATAAATCGATAAACACTGCCAGGAAAACAAGAAAATTGTTCATAGGATAAGATACAAGAAAATGTTTTTGTTAGTTAATTCATTGGTTCCTGCAATCACAGTTTAAATATGTATTCTATTTTAAATTTTAAGTATAAGCAGTCAGTATCAAAAGTTAAAAAGTACCAATTCACTTTCAGGGCGGTAACTTAGAGTAATTTATTGATACATGAACAGCAGCATTTTAATTTTGTAGCTGATGCAGGTGGAGCTGAGTCTGACAGCCGCTTTAAGCAAAATCGTGTGCAGTAACGGTAACTACAGCTTTCAGCTAAATGCAGAAGAATAAAAGTATTAAGTTGCATAAAATGAACAAACCTAATATCCTAACAATGCAGTTATGTGGTGTTATTTCCCCATCTCTGCATCACAGCATAGAGCCATAGCATAGAGAAAAACTACTTAAGTAAAAGTAGGAATACCTCAATTTATAAATATTCCAGTACAAGTAAAAGTATGCATTCAAAATTTTACTTTTAAAGTACAGAGGCATTTTGAGCAGTATGTGCTTCAAATACCTTTTTTAACCATCAAATACCTGTTTTCTGGGCCCTGTAAATGTTATATACATTGTAATTATTCTTTATATTGTTATGATTACTTACAGATACATGGTTTCTATTTTTTAGCTGGTCGAGGTTGTGATGTATGTGACATTGAGTATTGAGTACCCCGTTCCACTAGTTGGCACTGTGCCGCCACTGTTACTGTGATTATCTGGATGTACTAAGTGAACAACTACGTTAGTAAAGCAAGTGAGTAGTTTTCCACTAAAAACAAACGTGTCCGTGTTATCAAAAATGGTGCCGCAGAATGGTGACACGGTGTGTTGGTGCGCTCTGTTTTGTTTTGTGTTTTAACTTTGTTTCTTGTGATGGTACCCGTATCTCATTCACCAGTGAAGAGCTCGTGAACTTCAGGGGAACAACACCATCGGACTTATTTCCCACTTTTCTTCTCCCTTCACTGGAAATTTTGGACATTCTGGTCAAAGGTGCGCTCACCTTTGCTCAAGCAGCGAAACGCCGCAGGAGAGGGAAACGGGCCGGTGTGCTTGTGCGTCTCCGCCAGCAAGGATTACGCACACCGTTACCGGGAATATTCCTCTCTAACGTGCGCTCACGGCCCAACAAACTGGAGGAATTATAACTGCTCTTGGTTAGAAACAGGGACTTTTCTTCATCTGCTGTTTTGTGCTTCACGGAGACGTGGCTCTGTGGATTAATACCGGACTCTGCGCTGCAGCTGGCAGGCTTCCAACTCTACAGAGCAGACAGAGACTCAGACCTCTCCGGCAAAACTAAAGGTGGAGGAATCGGTTTCTACATCAATAGCGGCTGGTGCAACAATGTGACAGTGATCCAGCAGCATTGTTCTCCTAACCTGGAATATTTCATCATAAACTGTAAGCCTTTTTATTCACCCGTGAGTTTGCGTCATTCATTCTGGTCGGTGTTTACATCTCACCGCAGGCCAACGTGCAGGACGCGCAGCGCATGCTTGCCGACCAGATTCTGTGCGTGGAGCGGACCAACCCGGAGTCCCTAGTTATTGTCCTTGGTGACTTTAATAAAGGGAACCTCACTCACAAACTCCCTAAATATAGACAGCCTATTAAATGTCCAACCAGAGAGGAGAACATTCTGGATCACTGTTACACCACAGTCAGGAATGCTTATCAAGCCGTCCCCCGTGCTGCACTTGGACACTCTGACCACGTCATGGTCCACCTGATCCCTGTGTACAGGCAGAAACTAAAGCTCTGCAAACCTGTAGTGAGGACATCAAGGAAGTGGACCAGTGAGGCTGTGGAGGATCTCCAGTCGTGTTTGGAAGTGGGGACAAAGACAGATTTAAAGTCTCAAAGTACAAGTTTAGCAAAGCAAAGAAGGAGGCTAAACGACGGTACTCTGAGAAACTCCAAAACCAGTTCTCAGCTAACGACTCTGCGACTGTCTGGAAAGGATTTAGGCAGATCACCAACTATAAGCCTAAGGCCACGTCCACACGTACCAAAACAATCTTTTTTTTACCCGTCTTCCCTGGATTCGTTTCAAGAATAGTTGCGTCCAAACAAATCCACTTGTAAATGACTCAATACGCTACTTCATATGCCAGGCCTATAGGCGGCGCTGTTTCTGCTACAGAAATTCACCAAAAAACGGAGAAGAAGAGCATTGTCACTTCCACTTCCCATCATAACATGACTAGCTAGATTATAACTTTCCCTTAATACATCCGTGGACTATAATAAATTTCACCACTGCTCATTTTATAAAGGCTGCCACAAGAAAACGTGTCTTTGTTTATGTTGTATAATGTGCTGTTGGATTGCTTTTTATTTTGCATGATAGCAGTTAGCGCGCTAACGTTAGGTAGCTCTAACATCAGCAGTCAAACAAACATCAATGATCCATGAATGATGTCTTTTTAATAATCTATACGTTTTTCTTGCAGTAGCCTTTCTACAATAAGCCGTGGTAAAAGTTACTATAATCCGTTCAAGGAGTTGATAAGCAGACAGATTTGCTAGCTAGTTGATAAGTTGTCTATTTCCACTTTATAAACAGATAGCCTTAGCAGCTAACGTTAACATTACTTCGCTGCTGGAGCGGTCAGCTACTTTAGCGATGTTTAACGTTAGCTACATAACGTTAGCAATATATCTTGTGTAGAATCCAGAGGGAAGGTATTTAGATGAAGTGAGCTGGTTTGACAATGGAGATGGGACATGCTCGCTTAGCTTCACCGCAGTTGTGTGCGTCAGCGGCCGTGGGAGAGGGTGTAAAAGAGGGGTGTGGCGATGACATCATCAATACGGATTCGTATTCACCATCCATACAAAGCCAAACAAGAGCCGATTTTGGATTTTTGTGCGTTTTCAGGCAGTGTGTTTGCAGGATTCGTCTGGACGGTCGGCCCAAACGATGCAAAACATGTGCTTTTCCGTGTGGATGGCCCCTAAAACCCCCCACTCCCTCAATGACCGACACCTAGCCAACGACCTGAACAAGTTCTACTGTCGATTTGAAAGACAAAAGGACAGTCCTGACAGGGTCCCCCATGACACCTCCCTACAGCTACAGCCACTGTGCATCACCTCCACCTCCCTCACCTCAGCAGGGTCCTGGGCCCCCCCACCAATGCCCTCCTTAAAGGTCTCCACCTCCACCCCCCTACCCACCTCAGTGACGACTCTCTCCATCCACGAGAGGGACGTCAACAGACTCTTTAGGAGACAGAATCCCAGGAAAGCTGCTGGACTGGATGCTGTCTCCCCATCAAGCTTGAAGCACTGCGCTGATCAGCTGTCTCCAGTGTTCACAGACATTTTTAACACCTCACTGGAGACATGTCACGTGCCAGCCTGTTTCAAGTCCTCAACCATTATCCCTGTCCCCAAGAAGCCAAGACTTAATGACTTCAGACCCATCGCCCTCACCTCTGTGGTTATGAAGTCCTTTGAGCACCTTGTGCTTTCACACCTCAAAGCCATCGCCGACCCCCTCCTGGACCCCCTGCAGTTTGCCTAGAGAGCCAACAGGTCCTCAAGGACCTCCTCGTCAAGAAAGCACAACAGAGGATGTACTTCCTGCGGCAGCTGAAGAAATTCAACCTGCCAAAGACAATGATGGTGCACTTCTACACAGCCATCATTGAGTCCATCCTCACATCCTCCATCACCATCTGGTACGCTGCTGCCACTCCCAATGACAAGGGCAGACTGCAGCGTGTCATTCGGTCTGCAGAGAAGGTGATTGGCTGCAATCTGCCGCCGCTCCAGGACCTATACTCCACCAGGACTCTGAAGCATGCTGGAAAGATTGTGGCCGATCCCTCCCACCCCGGACACAAACTCTTTGAGCCACTCCCCTCTGGCAGGAGGCTGAGGTCCATCATGACCACAACGTCACATGAACAGCTTTTTCCCCTCCACCATTAGCCTTATTAACAAGGCCCGGAAACCACCATGACTCTCCACCTGGCTCTTCATGCCACTGTTCTCTCTCTACTGTAATGCTCTTTGCTCTTTATTTATTTTTTTATTTCTATCTTTATTTTTAATTTAATTTAATACATAATGTGTACATATACTTATTCTTATATTGTTTATACCTATACTTATATTGTTTAATATTCCATTTAGAGAATGTGTGATGTGCACCAACAACACCAAAACAAATTCCTTGTATGTGTTAAAAAACGTACTTGGCAATAAAATCCTTTCTGATTCTGATTGTCTCTACTAATAAGCTTATCTGAAGTGAACCCACGACATAACATTATTGGCGACAGAGGACGACTTTGGATTGCCGTTTTTCCGCCACGGACTGTGTGTGGGGAAGAAAAAGGCGTTTGTGGCGCAATGGGAAATGTGGCTAACAGAGGCTAGTGAGCTCAACAAAACAGTGAACTACTGCTAATGGAAGGAAATGGCACAACACGGATACATCGGGCAGATCTCTGCTTTCGAAGAGTCAGTGGAGCAGTGGGCGACCTACGTGGAAAGGTTTGAACATTTTGTAACAGCAAATGAGATTGAGGACGATAAAAAGTAAGTCGTTCTTCTCAGTGTAATGGGCGCTGCTACCTACGGACTATTGTGTAGCCTCGTAGCTCCTGACAAGCCAGGGCTAAAGTCATAGATGATATTGTGAGTGTTTTGCAGTCGCATTTTTCTCCGACACCGATTGTCATTGCCGAGAGATTCCGCTTCCATAAACGAAACCAACAAGAGGGAGAATCAGTGAGCCAATACATTGCAGTAAGCAGAACACTGCGACTTTGGCACGCATTTGCAGGATGCACTGAGAGACAGACTTGTGTGTGGACTCAACACGGAGGCGATACAGAAAAGATTGTGGAAGCTCCTGCACCGACGAATGTGAGCCAGCTTCGATCCTTTCTAGGGCTAATTAATTACTACGGCAGGTTCATTCCAAACCTGTCGTCCATCCTTAGCCCACTAAATGCACTCTTCGGCAAAGGCAAACTGTGGCGATGGACTTCACAATGCGCTATGGCATTTAAGGAGGCCAAAGAACAGTTGTCATCGCAAAGTGTGCTTACTCATTACGACCCACAACTGCCCATCCGGCTGGCCTGTGACGCTTCACCCTATGGGGTAGGTGGTGTGATTTCACACATCTTTCCAGATGGACAAGAAAGGCCCATAGCCTTTGCATCTAGGACTTTGAATAAAGCAGAACAAAAGTACGCACAGATTGAGCGTGAAGCTCTTGGCATTGTATTTGGTGTTCGGAAATTCCATCACTATCTATATGGTAGGAAGTTTACGCTCCTCACCGACCATCGCCCTCTGACCACAATTCTGAGTCCCAGCAAAGCAATACCATCTATGGCAGCCGCCAGAATGCAGCGGTGGGCTCTCCTATTGGCTGCTCATGATTACAGCATCCAGTACAGAGAAGCAGCACATCATGGCAATGCCGATGAGCTGTCCCGCCTGCCACTTGCCATGTCGGCTAAGGAGAAAACCAACACTGTGGACAGCTTTCACATTAAACACCTGGAAACCTTACCTGTGAGCTGCAAAGAAATCTTCAAAGAGACCTGGGGCCTCATTTATAAAACTGTGCGTAGATTCTAGTCTGAAAGATTTCGTGCGCAACAACAATATTCTGATTTATAACACCTTGCGGCGCACACTGGTACGCACTCTTCTCGTTATAAATACGGACGTGCGTTACCTTATGCGGTCGTGCACGAGCCTCACGCTCCTCCCAAAATCGTCCCATATTTGTCCTAATAAGGTCCATGTTAATCAATCAATGAATATTCCAGCCTTGAAAGGAGCCCTTGATCACCAATCACGAAACGGAAAAATGGGGGAAAAACACGATTCAGTGATTGTGAGATCAATGTGCTCCTAACAGAGGTAGAACGTCGAAACAAAATCCTGTTTGGAAGCCGTAACCCTTGTGTAGTGTTCATATTGTTGTTACACAGCCTTAATACTTAACAGATTTAGCTAAATAACCAATGATATACATCATTTATGGTTCATATTTTTCATTTACCCCTGTGAGATCACATTTATGATCATATGATCATTTTCGTTTTTTGTGAGAAAGGAAATTCAATTATTAAAAAGGTAAAAAACTAGAAACAAGATTTTGGATCATTATTGGTGCAAAACAGGTGAAAGTGCTTGAAATGTGACAATTTGGTAACTTGTATGGTAACTGTGTGGGAATAGCAGGTGCAGAAAGACAACATTCACACACAGACACCTACAATCAGACACGACCACATAAAGACGCACAGACACACACAGACACACACACACACACACACACACACACACACACACACACACACACACACAGATGCACATCAAACAAACAACGCATTTCGCGGGGAGAGGCAGGGGAGAGCAGCGCTGCACGGTGTGGGAGGATCCCCTGCCCTCCCCGTTGCTGGCAGCCCCTCGCCGGGCACTGCGACCGGCTCTGGGTCGGTTTAGCAAGAACGGGATTGTTGGGTTCAGGAAAACAAAAACTGGGTTAGGTTCGGAAAACGGACATAGCCTACCATCGGAGTTCACTAAAACGCAGTCTACAAAACCTTGGGAGCATTACGCACAATCACATGTGTGGTCAAAAGTTTGCGGAAAACTGGGAACATTTTTACGCATGGAAATTCTTTATAAATCCCGACTATTGCGAGGAATGTTGCGACGACAAATTTCACCCTGCTTCACGCAACTTTTTCTTGCTTAACAGGTTTTATAAATGAGGCCCCAGAATCGAGCCTGTCCTTGCTCAAGTACTGGAAATGGTGTCCACAGGTCGTTTCCCGAGAGTCCAGCATGTGGACAGCACACTGGCACCATTCATCAGTAGGAAGGATGAATTGACTGTTCAACAACAGTGCTTTATGTGGGGTATCCGTGTTGTCATCCCTCCTAAGCTGAGTGTTGTCCAAGCTACACACAGGACACCCTGGTGTTGTCAAAATAAAAGTTGTCGCCTGCAGTTACATGTGGTGGCCAGGAATTGACGCTCAAATCGAACAAATGTCGAAGACCTGCCAATCCTGCCAACTCACACAAAAAGCACCTGGACCATCACCTCTCCATCCTTGGGCATGGCCGGGAGCTCCATGGCAGAGGATTAATGTCGATTTTGCCGGACCTTTCCAAGGCCATATGTTCATGGTGGTCGTGGATGCCCACTCCAAATGGCCTGAAGTGCACTTGATGAGTTCTACCACAACTTCCAAGACCATACAGGTACTGAGAGGGCTATTCAGTCTTTACGGCCTCCCGGAGGTCTTAGTGAGCGATAATGGTCCCCAGTTTACATCAAGTGAATTCGAGACATTCATGAAGAACAACGGGGTTAAGCACATACGCTCTGCGCCATTCCACCCAGCCCCGAATGGCCTTACGGAACGTTTTGTGCAAACATTCAAGCATTCATTGAAGTGCTCCAAATTTATTTCAATCCAACACCGACTGGATGCATTCTTACTGTCGTATCGCAACACTCCACACTCCACCACCTCCATGCATCACAAGCTACGTTCTTGACTCGACCTGATGAAGCCTAGCGTTGCAACAACAATGGAGAAAGCACAAGAAGAGCAGTGTGCTCGTCGACAGACACGTGCTAGGCCAGGTCATTCAAAGTGGGTGACACAGTATTAGTGCATGATTATGGGTGAGGAGAGAAGTGGACACCTGGCGGGGTTTCAGCTGAAACTGGTCCTGTGTCATACACGATGAACGTTGGATCTTCAGAACACTAGAGACGGCATGCTGACCAGATGCTTGCTCGACATGCAGAGTTGGATGTTCCAGAGTCTTCGGAGTCTACTCCCATTCCAGCAGACCTGCCTGTGTTGGAGAACACAGTTCCTGACCCAGCTATTCCATCTCCTGATCCAGTGAGTGTACAGCCATATCCAGTAACATCAGAGGTAGTCAACACACCACATCAAGAGACTGGTAAGCGATACCCATCTCGTGTCATTAGGAAACCAGTTCGTTTTAGCCCTTAAGGAATTCAATAAGGTTGGACAGTTGTTTGACACATTTTTTGGATAAGAGACTGTTACATTTGTTTTCATTTAGACTAAAGAGTCATGTCTCAAGAAAAAGGGCATAATAACCCCTTGACTGACTCGGGGTTTGGGACAGTCTACTCCCTACCTCAAGATTAGGTAACATTATACACGTTATATAAAAATAAATAAATATTTGTTTTTGTTCATTTAGTGGGAAGGAGACGTGATGTATGTGACATTGAGTATTGAGTACCCCGTTCCACTAGTTGGTGCTGTGCCGCCGCTGTTACTGTGATTATCTGGATGTACTAAGTGAACAAGCACGTTAGTAAAGCAAGTGAGTAGTTGTTGGCGCACATTTGTTACTTTGTTTGGTCTGTAATTTACGCGTGGCATCGGTGTAGATGCGTGTTTTTTAAAACAAACAATTTCCAATGAATAACTTGTCCAAGACTTCAAGCTTAACGTTGGATATGGCAATCCATTTATTTTAAGTGATCAGCAAAATAATAAAACTAAATAATAATTATTTTTTCAATCTTACCACGTTATCATACACGTAACCACGGTCAAAAAAACTGTGACCCTGCTGTGCGCAACACAGCTGAAGCAATTAGGCCACATTTAAATAAACTTTTCCACCCCCAGCGTCACACGGTGATTGCCAATTAATGGCTCCAATACAAACGACCCCTAATTGTGTATGGCTATACAAAACATAACAATTAAACACACACACATATGGAGCTATGTAAAATTTCATGAGAATTTTCTCAAAAACTGCTAAGTTAAGCCACCTTACTTTCTTTTTTTTTTAAAGTTGGCTCAGCATGTCAACTAGCTAGGATAGTACTAGGATAGTGCAAGCTGAAGATAGTTTCTTCGAACCAAGACCAAGTGATTAAAGGTAAAACGGTAGCGCTACCATACAAAGTACATGGGCATTAACATTTAAAGTGTGCACATAAAGACAACCAACAAAAAATCCAATGCGCATTGGTGGTTTTGTGAGATTGTTTGCATTAAAATGTGTGCTCAAAGAGCTTAAAGTTTAGGTCAAATGCTTTCTTTGTGTTGTCAATGTTTGAATGAAAAATGTGTGGTTAAACAAAGGGTAGAATGGAGGATGAGGCTCCAACTGGCACTGATTTTGAAGGTCAAGCTCAGGCTGAGAAAGATGGTACGGCCTCTGTTAAAAAGCGACCTGAAGGGGCTTCCGGTGACGTCATGGTTGGAACAACAAGTTAGAGACGAGGCTCCATCAGAAATAAGTTAGAAAACAGTGACAACTGTGGATATTTAAAGCTTTCAGAGCTGGAAATAGCCCATGAACAAGATGACTACCACATCGAAAACGAGAGGACAAGGAAAACCAGGACAGTTGAAAGAAATTGACAACAAACCACCGAGCACGAACAGCGCTAGCTTGGATGCTACTAGCCGCATGGAGCAGGTAGCACGTGAGGGCGAAATATCTCTGATACAAGAAATGAGAAAACTTCGCGAAGAAAACAGTCAGGGACATAACCGAACAACAAAGACCCTTGAATGCTTGGAAAAGACTGTGACAGATATTAAGGAGCAGCTCGGTGACCACCAACAGAGGATCGGTGAGCTGGAGGGAAGAGTGAGCGATGTGGAAGATGCGAGGGCAGGGCAGCACCGTGTGATACGGTACCTGTTTCAACGTGAGAAACAACTCACAGCTGTTTGTGATGATTTACAAAACAGGCTGAGGAGAAACAACCTTCGAATATTCCAAATACCGGAGAAGAGCGAACATGGAGACGTAGTTGCGTTTGTGAAGGCCCTGCTTCCCAAAGTACTGACGTTACCACCTGATTTGGGCATTAGAATTGAAAGAGCGCACTGCTCGCTTCAGTCCATACCGACAGATCCAGCGGCTCCCCCCAGATCGATCATAGTAAGATTTCTAGACGCAGCGGTGAAGGATATTGTCTTGCAGCAAGCATGGAGCCAAGGAAAGGTGATGTTTCAAGACCAAAGGATTTTCTTCGATCAAGATTACTCTCCTGAGCTACAAAAGAAGCGAGCTAAGGTTCACACAGTCGTCAAGCAGCTAAAGCAGAGGGGCATTCAGGCAAAGTGCCTGTATCCAGCACGACTGAAAGTCAAGATGGACGCGGGAGAAAAAACTTTTCCCTCGCTGACAAACGCCGCGGACGCTCTGAAAGAGATGGGTGTAGAGGTGCAGTGCGGAGAGAAGGAGCGCATCGAGGAGACACTAACTGGAGGATGGAACGTCAGCGTGGCGAGGGGGAGAACCAACATGCTGGCGATAGCTGACTTGAAGGCTATGATTCAGGATGAGTAGTCGGAAGTATGTAACACTTACAATTTATTTGTTTGATTTCAGATTAGGGCTGCTAACGGTATACATAATGTTGAGTGTATATGAATAATGCGTAAACTGAAAGCAATAATAGCAGAATACAAAATAACGTAAAGTTGTCACAAAGGGTTAGAAAAAGGAAAAAAGTCTGACGGACTCTTGATGTTTACATGAGTGGTTCACACTCACTAAGACCCTTCTTACATGCTAGTGTAATACTGGTCATTATTGCACACTGGGTGCTTTTCTCCACAGAGGGATTAGGTCACCACTCTCTGTCCCGTTATCCCCGGGGGTCAGACATGGTTACTGTTTACTCTCTGTGTCTGGCTGGAAATGTGGGAGTTCTGTTCTGTGTTCATAATGTTAATGTTTTGTTCTATCTGAGGCAGGTTGTAATTTTTTTTTTGTTTAACTTGGTACATTTAGAATTAAATTATTTTATTTGTTTTTGTCTAACAGATGCTTATGAGAGGTTCAGCCTGTGTTGCATGAATCAGTATAAATACAATGATGGCATTACTTAATTTAATTACCTACAACATAAAAGGAATGAACAACCCAATTAAAAGGAAAAAGATACTGGGACAGTTGAAGAAAATGCAGTGCTCGATAGCCTTACTTCAAGAAACTCACCTCACAGAAACAGAACACCAAAAATTAAAAAGAGAATGGGTGGATCAGGTGTACAGTAGTTCTTATGGGAAATGTAAAAAGAGAGGTGTAGCTATATTATTTAGTAGGTCTGTGTACTTTTATTGTGAAAAGGTTTTCCAGGATACAGAGGGTCGTTATGTTATGGTCATAGGGAGGATTGCTGGTTTTAAATTAACTCTTTTGAATGCCTATGCACCAAATGAAGATTGTCCACAATTTTTTAAAAAGCTTGCACATTTGGTAGCAGATCATGGGGTAGGTTTTTTCTTAATGGGGGGGGACTTAAATTGCGTACTGAATAATAGAATAGATAAATTACCACCATGCTTAAAACCTCAAAGCAGAATGTCGAAGAGTCTAATGATTATGATGAAGGAATTAGGGTTGATAGATGCTTGGCGTCACCTCCATCCTAAAGAGAGAGACTTCACCTTTATGTCACAAGTGCATGGAAGCTACTCATGGTTGGATCATTTTTTGGTGTCCAAAAAGGACACATACAGAGTTAAAAACTGTGTTATTGAGCCAATAACCACTTCAGATCATAGCCCAGTGCGAATGACACTTGATTTGGGATTGGAGCCGTGTATGAAGTATTGGAGAGTTAATGTTTCATTATTGACAGATGCTAATATAAGAGAGGAAATAAGGTCAGCAATAATGGAATATTTTGCTTTGAATGATAATAGAATGGTCTCACCTACTGTCTTATGGGACGCAGGAAAAGCCACAATAAGGGGGAAAATAATATCTATAGGATCAAAGTTAAAGAAAGACAGACTTAAAAAACAAGTAGAATTAGAAACCGAAATCAAGAGATTAGAAGATGAGCATAAACGAAGTGGAATACAAGAAGTATTTAATAAACTTAAAGAGAATAGAGCCAAGTTAGATGAGATTCTGACCTACAAAGCAGAAGGGGCCCTCAGGTTTATCTATAGAAAATACTACGAATGGGGAAACAAGGCAAGCAGGTTATTATCATTTCAACTACGGAAAGCTCAAGCTAGCCGAACAATTCCTAAAATTAAACAACCTCATTCCAATGATGTTGAAGCTAGTCCAAAAGCAGTAGCGAACACCTTTGGCAAATATTATGAACAATTATATAAGGGTCAACATAAGGAATTGAAAGAAGAAAAGATACATGATTTCTTTAAAAATCTTAAATTAGACAAGCTGACTGCGGATGAAGCCTCTGCATTAGTAGAGCCAATTACAGAAAAGGAGGTTAAAGAAACAATTATTAAATTAAAAAATAACAAAACCCCAGGAATAGACGGGTTCGCAGGAGAATATTATAAAGTGTTTGTGGAGGACCTCACTCCGGTACTATGTAAGTTATATAACTATGTGTTGAATTCAGGGGACCCACCAAAGTCATGGTCTGAGGCTATCATCACAGTCCTGCATAAAGAAGGAAAAGCAGACTGCAGTGTTCTAGTTATCGTCCTATTAGCCTCCTGTGTGTGGATTATAAAATATTAACATCTATTTTAGCAACTAGAGTACAAAAATACATTGGGAAATTAATAAAACCAGATCAGACGGGGTTCATTTCAGGTTGCCAAGGGACAAATAATATAAGGAGAGCATTAAACCTGCAGTCGCTCATGGCAAAGGGCACTCAAACGTCAATGCTTCTCACCTTAGATGCTGAGAAGGCATTTGATCGCGTAGATTGGCAATTTTTAGAACAAACATTAATCGAGATGGGCTTCAGTGAGAAATTTAGTTTTTGGTTTCGGCTGTTGTACAAGGAACCCAAATCAAAAATTAGAGTTAACGGGCATTGCTCTGACTTTTTTGATATAGAGAGAGGCGTAAGACAGGGTGACTCTCTCTCACCCATTCTCTTTGCTCTCAGTATCGAGCCTCTAGCGGAGGCAATACGACAGGATGTCCAGATTGAGGGTGTGGAGGATGGTGGGGGGAGAGTTCATAAAATTTCCCTTTTCGCTGATGATATCCTGCTCTTTATAAAACATCCCCTTACTTCAATACCTCAACTAATGCAACGCCTAAATGATTATGGAGACATTTCCGGTTACAAAATTAATCAAAATAAATCTGAGGCAATGATGACATCAGGAACATGGCCTATACAACTAAACGAGATGGTGTCATTTCACTGGTCTAAACAAGGATTTAGATACTTGGGGATTATTATCACACCTGAAACTACAAGACTTTTTGAGGCAAACTATAATAAGCTAATCAACCAAATAAGGAGCGATCTAGTTCGTTGGGAGGTTCTTCCTTTGTCTCTGTTTGGTAGAGTTGAGACCGTAAGGATGAACCTGCTCCCACGTTTCCTATTTTTATTCCAGTCGTTGCCCATAAGAGTTCCAATTTCCACTTTTAATATGTTAAACAAATTAATTTCTCAATTTATATGGCAACACAAACGACCCAGAATTAAACTTAAAACACTCCATCTGGCTAAAAATAAAGGAGGTTTGGCTTTGCCAAATATAAAATTGTATTATTGGGCAGCTCAACTAGCAGCAATTGTGACTTGGATCAGTGGAGATGAGGAAGCCAAGTGGACCCAGATAGAGCATGGGGAAATTAAGGGTGCACAACTGTCTGCCCTACCCTTTATGGATCTAAAACATGTCAATAAAATGAAGCTTGAAAATGAATGGATAAAACACACAATAAAGGTATGGGTGGAAGTAAAGAGAATGCTTAAGGATGTAGGAACACTTTCTCGAGCTATGCCCATAGTGGGTAATGTAGACTTTCCACCTTCAATGTGTGACCATGGTTTTGGGAGATGGGCAGTTAAAGGCCTTTTTATTTTGAATCAGCTCTTTGAAGAAACACACTTAAAGTCTTTCACACAACTTCAGGAACAATTCGATCTTCCTTCAAGTGATTTTTATAGATATTTGCAAATCAGGCATTACATTACAAATCATAAGGAAAAAGAAAGAATTGGCAAAATCCCAAATAGCATCAATATTTTATTACAATTTCAGAAAAACGCCTTCCTGTCGGTAAACATGTTTCTCATCTTTATAAAATATTGTTAACAGCCATGTTTGGAAACACTTACAATATTAAGGAAAAGTGGGAAATGGAAGCTAATATAGTAATAGAGGATGTGTTATGGGATAAACTCTGTTATAGGTGCCATAAGGGAATTAATAGTCAGCAGTGGAAGGAATTTGACTGGAAAATTAAAATACGCTATTTTCATACTCCTCTGCTTATTTCAAATTTTGTAAAAGATCCCTCTGTGGCTTTATGCTGGAGGCAATGTGGTATAATAGGTGACCATACGCATATATTTTGGGACTGTCCAGTAATCCTTGCATATTGGAAAAGTATTAAAGAAGAGATGGAGAAAATTGTAAAAAGAGAAGTTCCCTCAAATGCTTGTTTTTTCTTGCTGGGTGTTATATCAGGTGATGTTTTCAGTGATGACCAAAGATACATTTTACGTGTATTACTACTAATTGCCAAAAAAAACATTACTGCTAATTGGAAGTCTGTGAAACCGCCAACTGTAACTGAATGGAAACAGAGACTAAAACAGATTTATATGATGGAAAAAATGACTGCATCATTACAATTGAAATCTGACCTTTTTAATCAGAGATGGCACATGGTTAAGGAATATTTAAATCCATAAATGAAGGTATGTAAATGTATATGTGTATGTGGGTGTATGTATGTATGTATGTATGTGTATAAGTATGTGTGTGTATATTAGGGGTGGTACGGTTCACAAAACCCACGGTTCGGTTCGTATCACGGTTTTAGGGTCACGGTTTTCGGTTCAGTACGGTTCTTATTTTTTCTTTATCACTCCAGAATATACTTCAGCATATAGCTAAAATTAGCATATTGAATGCATGTTGCACAAAACGTGCACACAGTGGCAGTTCTATATTGTTTTATTTCATCATAGGTAACGTGAAATCCAAAATGTTCCCACACACCAGACTATAAACGACGCTGGCGCATCCTCCAGCTCCGGGCAGCCTCTCTCCCACCTGACATTTCTGCAGGTGACGTGACGTGACGTGACCTGCAGCGGCACCCCACTCCACTTGAGGAGCGGTCGGCTCGGTGTCTGTCCAAATCTGACGAAAATCTTTTAAACTGACCTTTGTCGATCTGAAATGAAGACAGATTCAGCAACTGCATGGCCTATTTCTTGCTTAAAATGTTTTCAGAAACACGTTTCGGTGAACTATTTTAGTACAATATGAGATCGTATTCTGAACGAGCCGCCATGACGGTCTCTTTTAAAATTTGGGACCAGCCAGACCCATGTGACGCGATCGTACAATCAGCTGTCATGGGTTGCGTTTGTCACGCCCATCCCGCTCGTCATTTCCAGTAAGTGTTTTAACATAGGTGTATAAAGTGGGCACTACGGCAGTAAGAGGTTAGTGACCATTAACAGTGTACTGACGAACCGTGCGGTACACACACGCTCCGAACCGAGACTAGCGAACCGAGCGGTTCGGGTGTTTTTTCATGAACCGTACCACCCCTAGTGTATATGTATATGTGTATGGGTGTATGAGTGTGTATGTGTTTATATATGTATTTTTTTTTTGCCATTATATATTTCATATCAATATATGGTTGCATATTATTGTATCATGTTTGTTGAGATGTGAGCACTCTTATTGGGTGTAGCAATATATGTATGTACAGAACATTTCTATTTATTATTATTTTTCTCTGTAATACTCCAGTTACTTTATCCCTTGCCTCGGATAATGTTTCTTTTGTTTTGTTCGCTGAAAAATGTAAATAAAAAGTTCTAAAAAAAAAAAGCGACCTGAAAACCTCACAACAACGGCATTGCTTTATAAAATAGATTGCTTAGAGAAACTAAGAAAATCGACACTTAATTAAGCTGCCAACCTAAAAAAGACAATAGGGTTGGTTATGAAACTGAAATAAGCCAAAACTTCAACAAATATCAAATGTTGATTAAGGACGCAAAGGATGCACAAAATACTCTTTTAGAGTTGTAACCTGTGGAAGAAAAGGAAAAACAGGACACTTCGTTCAAGGCAAAACTTATGAGTGTCAATGAATTTTCCCAAAATGTGACAAAACGTTTGACAAATGCAAATGAGGGATCTACTGGAAACGAGGATGTTGATATTGATGACAATGAAATAAAACCAATTGACAGTGTGTCAAATGTTGGATCAAGAGTTTCGAGTCGATCAAACAAATCCTCAATTGAAATTGCGCGTGCACAAGACGAAGCCAAGAGAGCCGCACTTCTGGCGCGCGCAGCAGCTATGAAACAGAAACATGCACTGGAGATGGAGGCGGAGTCATTGCGCAAACAAATGGAGCAATTGGAAATGGATGCTCAGATTGAAGCCTCGGGTGCAGAAATTGCAGTTTTGCAGGCCTTTTCATATCAGGATGGAATGGAATCCTATTTCGAGAAACACGTGGCAAAACAAACTGTCCTTTCGGGTTCAAAGCTCAAAGAATCCAGGATGGAAAATAAAACCTTACCTGTCACAAGATTAAGGACTGAAAATGTTGAACATGCAATCAATCAAAGCTCCACAATACAAATTCTGCAAAGACAAAATGATATATCTGAATACAACAACAAAGGGCAAGTCAATTACCACCAAGAGAGATACCAGTGTTTGAAGGTGATCCATTAAAGTTCAAATGTTTTTATGCAAGCCTTTAAACACTGTGTGGAAGAGAAAAGTGCTTCTAAAGGGGACTGCATGTATTTTTTGGAGAGATACACTAGAGGGCACCCACGGAACCTTGTGCGAAGCTGTTTAAACATGAGTCCTGAAAGAGGTTTTGAAGCAGCCAAAGCCCTCCTACAAGAACACTTTGGCAATGAAGCAAAGATTACGGCAGCTTATATTGAAAAGGTGCTCAAAAGCTGAAAATGTGCCTTTACTCCAGGATTACGCCTTATTCCAACGCAATGTCTGATTTGCAGGACATGGGAGAACTAGACATGTGTGCAAACCTCAAAGTTGTCATTTCAAAATTTCCTTATAAACTTAAAGAACGATTCCGAAGTATTGCATGTGATGTTCGGGAAAAGCGCAAACCAAACTTCAGTGACATTGTGCAATTTGTCTAACATCAAGTCAAGATTTTGTCTGATCCAGTTTTTGGGATCTTCAAACCACAGAAAGAGGAATACGAATCAAAAAGGATGTGGATACAGAAAAATCCAAAAGGAAAATTGACAACTTCACTAAAAATGTCTATGCTACCAATAAACTACAACATGAGGAGAAAAAAGTAACCAAACAGAATTACATACACAGCAGTATCACTTGTTTATTCTGTTTACAAGGTCACTTTCTGGATGAATGTCATCGATTTGCCAAAAATCACCTTCTTAAAGGAAAAAGGAGTTTGCTTTGGGTGTCTCAACACTGGGCATTTGAGCAAAAATTGTGAAAAGCGCATAACCTGTGAAAAATCCAAACTGAGTCATCCCACAGCTTTACATACCTGAACCAACTGGGAACTCAACTGTAGCTCAAACCTTTGGAAGCCAAACTGGGGCCGGTAGTAATGGAATACTACCAATCCTTCCAGTTCAGGTGAAAGCAAGAAGGGGCAACAAAGTGATTCAAACTTATGCCTTTTTAGACAATGGATCAACTTCTACATTTTGCACTGAAGCTTTGATGCGAAAGCTAAACCTGACTGGGAAAAAAATCAAAGATATGTTTGTTAACAATGAGCCCAAAGGCATCTGTGTCAACATACATTGTGAAGGAGCTGGAAATATCTAGCCTTAATGGAAAAAGGTACCGGAGTCTTCCAAATGTTTATACACAAAAAACAATGCCGGTGAACTCAACAAACATAATCAAAAAGGAAAACCTCACAAATTGGTCTTACCTTGATCAGATCGACATCCCTGAAATCCAGGCTGAAGTGGAGTTGTTAATTGGTACTAACGCTTCAAAGTTGCTGGAACCATGGGAAGTTGTTATCAGCCAAGGAGATGGACCCTTTGCCATTAAGACCCTACTGGGGTGGGTTGTTAATGGCTCATGTGAAGATTGGAAAGGCAACCGTGATGATGACTGTCATGTTGCCACTGTAAATAAAGTGTCTGTCGAGTCACTTGAGCTGCTACTAGAGAAGCAGTATGAGCATGATTTTAAAGGTCCAATATGTAATATTTGTACTGTAATAAATCCAAAAATTACACCAATGCCACAACAGATATTAAGGAAACATGTTAAACTGAAATACTATCTTTTCTGAAAACAATGCTAATGTCAGTATTTTTTCTTTTTGAAATTTACATTCCGTGACGGAATTTATGTTTATGTTTTGGTCTGTGTGTTGTTATCAACTGCCCAGTTTGACAGCCAGGCCGGGTTGCCAGATATACCTGTAAAAACGTAAACCCAGCGCGCTACAGCTGTAACGGTAGTACAGCCATGAAAGCAGCACACAAACAAACAGGATCAATGGAGATAGATTCTACCTGATGTAAAAAAAAGAAAACAGCATGTTTCTAACAGTTGCGTGACCAGAGACGTAACAACCCCCTGGTAAATATTGGAGATGTATTTGAAAGATGGTGACAGCTTAGATCCCAAAAGGACGCAAAATTGGCTTATTTCCTCCCGAACAGGTAAACATTAGCTTCAGGCTAATTTATCACAGCTACTAGGGATGGGCATTTTTTGTCATTTCAACATTTGTGTACTCACATTGAATTAGCTAGCTAGGGTACCCAAGTTGGTTACTCGCAAAAACAATTGAGACATAGCCAGTAAAGTGATCCCGACTGGTCCTGGCTAACACCGCCATGCTAGCCCTGCTAACTGCTAGCTAACGTTACCGGGAGGACCAGGGGTCCGTTCCAGGTAGGAGGTTTAACAAACTCTGAGTCTAACCCTGATGTCTGAGTTGATTTACCCCGAGATGGGAAACTCCGAGTTTTCGTTCCAGAACAGCTGATATGAGTTGGTTCAATCAATCGTGCACAAAAGGCAGTATGGATGGAGCCATGATTCTACGATTCACCATGGTAACAACCACAAACAAACGGGTCGGCGGAAATACTCATGCGCACAAAGAGCGAGTTTGAACCATAGATATTAACAGTCTATGGTTTGAACATGTATTTCATTAAAAAAGCAAGACAGCGGCTGCTGCTGCAAAAGAGAGAGAATTGGTGTGGGAGAAAATTGCTGCTCGAGTCAATGCGTACGCATTAACAGTGTATTAATTTCATATTTAATCACATTTAACTTTACTGGTGAAAACTGGAAATGTAGGCTACACCTATAATTTTATTCAGGTGCAATCCTGCGGGCGAAAAAGTAAACTATACTATTCCCATTCTACGGCTGCAGGACCATGATCATTAACAGAATTATAAGTATAATCATTTATTTCTTTTAAATGGCTCTCACTGGTTTGTGTCCAGGGAACACGTTTAAAAAACGTTTCAGAGCGATCACACTTTTGTGACGGCTCTGCATACAATGGCTTTACTATTACAGTATGATCCGCTGCTGTTATAAAGAAAACTGCCGTTTGCAAAAAACGTAATGCGACACAAAGAATCTGCTGGGATGTTAAAGCCTGTCCACGATGTTGAACTAGTGGAAGGATAAGGTATCATATCTAATAGACTGTGATAAAAAATACCTCTCAAATCGGTTATGTGGAAATGAAAAAACATCTAGTCGGGACTCAATATCATCTCCCGACGTAAACTCTCTCTGAATTAATACAGCTTTTTCATCAACGGGATCGTCGACAAAAGGACATGACATGTTTGAGAAAAAAAACATTTTAGTCTGCCTAACTGCCTAACGTTTTTTTTAATTCATGCAGATAAAACTGCATTAAAATGCGCCTGATACAGACTGAATGAATGAATGAGGAAATGACTTTCCCCTCCCTCTGAGAGGGAGGAGAATGAGAGAAACTCAAGTTTTTTTCCCCGTTTCTCTCAGTCTCCTCCCTCTCAGAAACTCAAGGTTTCTTGAAGAAAACCTGCTCCCGACCAGGTTAGGTTCACAGACTCAGTTACCATAGTACCTGACTCCGAGGTTAAGTTACCTCTCTTTCAGGAACGGAAAACCCAGAGTTTCCCTCATCTCAGGGTTAACAAACTCAGGGTTTTCACTGAACCTTCTTTCTGGAACGGGCCTCAGGCAAGCGGGCCATGGCTGTTTACAACGTGTAGTTCAGCGGCTGGAGCCGACAACGGTGAGTTATTTTAAGCCACGAGAGGGGGGCTGTAAATCTGGGAGAGGAGAAGTGAGTTTGCAGTGTGTTTAGCGATTGTTGCCGTAATTCTAAGCCAATGAAGTGTGTTCTGTCAGCAAGGTAGTGGTATTTTTAGCATTTCGTATTGTAATTCTAAGCCGAGGAAGTGTGCCTGACTGGCGTGTGGATAGGACAGTGAGGTTGTTGTGTTTTTAGCGGTTCATACTGTAATTTTAAGCCGAAAAAGTGTGTCTGTCAGTTGGTTACAGAGCTCCGCGTGAGCACGGGCTTTTATGACTGTCAATATAGCCAGCATCTAACGTTAGCTACTCTGCTGTGCTGTGAAGTAATGTCTGGCTATGTGAGAAAAGCGTCTAGCAACATTGTTGTGAATGCTTAGGTCTCAGCCTGGCAACCCCCGTGAACTTCGAGTCTGGCCAGGAGGGGGCGGGGGAAACGACTCTCCAGTATTTTGAATTGGTAGTGCAGTAACTATTTTAACCGCTAGCTGCCAGTATTACATACAATGTTACATATTGCACCTTTAATGAAAGAGATGCTGAGGACAAAGAAGAAATGTCCAGAGAAGATTCAAGATTCATTGAAATTATGGAACAATCTGTGAAGTTGCTGGATGGACCCTACAGTTTAAAACTGCCATTCAAGAACAAAGACGTGAAAATGTCAAACAACCGATGTGTTGCTCAACAGCGCCTCATTGGAATTAGGGAAAAAAAATGGAAAGAAATGAAAAGTTCAAACAAGAGTACACAAAGTTCCTTGAGGATGTCCATCAGCAATGGATATGCGGAAAAAGGTCCCACAGGATGAATTGCGTTGTGGTGAAGACAATGTGTTTTACATTCCACATCATGGTGTTCACCATCCACGCAAAGGCAAGTTGCGAGTTGTTTTTGACTGTGGAGCGGAGTTCAAAGGAACCTCCTTAAATGAGCAACTTTTGCAAGGCCCGAACCTTACAAGTTCCTTGATAGGAGTGCTTCTGTTATGGTTGGGACCAGCTGGCTGTGAGTTTCCGTTTATTTTTCTCTGCTGTTAGTATTTTTTTGTTGCTCTGCCTCTCTCTCCCTGTGTCTCTTTTGCTTTCCCTCCTCCCCTACTGCCTACTCCCTGCTTTCCTCCTCCCCTCCTGCCTACTGCTGGCCAGCTGACTACACACACCTGCTGCCAATCACCCATCACTGCTTTCCCGCCGCTCACACCTGCCAGCCAGCTACAATCAAGAACAGTACTTCAACCCCGGCCCAACAGACCATCTCCGCTGAATTGTTGCCTCGTCTTCTCTGGTGACACTCCATGCCATCGAATGCTTGTCTTCGAACTTTTTGCCTCACCTGTGTCATTCCTTACCTGACCCTCCTTTGTGTTTGTCTTTCAGATCCACTTCCTCCCTCTGTTCCAGTCAGCTGGCCTCCCCGTTCAGTCCTCCTCCCACGGCACACTACATCGCTCTGCCTCCGCTTCCACGCTCCAGCCAGCCCTCCTCCGCTCCTCGGCTCCCCCGTTCCAGTCCCTCCTCCGCGGCTTCCCAGCCCCGGTTTCCCCGCGTCTCCCTGAGCTCCCTGGTCATCCTAGATTTTTCCCTTGAGCCCCTGCCGTCATAGTTTCTTCTCCTGCGTTCCTCACCATCCTAGGTTTTCCCTTTTTGTCCCTCACCTTCCTAGTTTTTTTTCTCCCGTACTCCTCCCTCCTTGTTTGATTTAATAAAGTATTTGTTCACCTTTTGGAGCATTGCATTTGAGTCCGTTCTGTCCATCGTAACAGATTCTAAGGTTCAGACAAGAACCCATTGCCTTTATGTCTGACGTAAAATCAATGTTTTACCAAGTCAAGGTGGCAGAGGCTTTGGGGCTTCAATGGTGTATGGAAAGTGACACCTTCAATTTCCGCATGGACTGCAAAGAAAGGATGCGAACTCGACGGGGGATTTTATCAGTTGTTAGTTCAGTGTACGATCCCTTGGGCTACCTTGCATCAGTTACTCTTCCAGCCAAGCACATTTAACAGGATTTGTGCAGAATGAACTGTGGCTGGGATGAAGAAATTCCGCAATTCCTAAAACAACAATGGCTCAAGTGGTTGACTGACCTTAAAGAACTTTCAATGTTCCAAGTGAACAGGTGTTTAAAACCATGTGACTTTGGACCACCTGTCAACGCCCAATTGCACCACTTTGCTGATGCAAGTGAAGTGGGTTATGGCACGGTAACATACCTCCGGTTACAGAATGAAGAAGGTGAGGTACATGTATCTTTCACTCTTGGAAAAGCCAGAGTGGCCCCACTAAAACCAGTAACCATCCCTCGTTTGGAGCTCACTGCCGCTGTCTTAGCTGTTCGAATAGACAAGATGGTAAGAGAAGAGTTACAGCTTCACTTGGAAGAATCCTGTTTCTGGACCGATAGTACCACAGTAATCCACCCCTACATTTGTCCACTAAAAACATTTGTCCACTAAAAACAAACGTGTCCGTGTTGTCTCTACTAATAAGGTTATCTGAAGTGAACCCACGACATAACAGAGGTGGAGGTAATTTGAGTATTGTTGTTGGGTATAGCTATAGGGCTATAACAATGGATTATATTTTATAAATTTGACATATTTTAAAATTTATATTAAGCAATTAAAACAAAAAATCCATGTAATGCAAAATAAGTAAAACGTAGCAAGATGTGTGTGCTTAAGTAAATAATGGAGCAATATGTAATACTGACAGCTAGCGTTTAAGAGGGCTTTCACACATGCCCAGTGGCGCAAAAAGTGGGTATGCACTATATGCGGCGCATAGGGGCGCAGCACCATGGGGGGCGCCAAAGCGATCGTTAAAAAAAATATATATATATTTTAGGGGTGTCAGTTTAACGCGTTATTAAAGGCGTTAACGCAAATCCATTTTAACGCTGACAATTTTTTTATCGCGCGATTAACGCATACACAGTTAAGGAAGGATTAACGTTCTTTTGGATCTAGCTAGACCAGAAGGAAAATTATGAATCCCACTATGGCCACGCCATTTGAAACATTCAAATGAAAAATAACACTCAGTAGCCTAGCTAACCCGTTTCACACACACACAGACAGACGGAGACAGGCAGACACAAACAAACACAGACACACACACGCAAAATGGCTGAGCGGAGACACGGGAGACTGGCGAGGATCGCAAATAGAGAAGAGGAAAGAAAACACTGAGAAACATCGAGAGACGCTAGTTAGCTTGGAAACGATCTAAGTGGAATAGCGAAGCTGAAGAGGTCTAGCTACACTACGGCACTTTTCCTGTCTAACAGCCGTGGTTTAGAACAAACGTTGTGCTAGTGTGCCTAGCTAAAGTTGGAGCTAACGGACTACCTAGCTAGCTAAAGTTGGAGCTAACGGCGGAGAGTTGCTGGTTCGGAGGACGCTGATTTTGGACTGGAGAGGACGACCGCGTGTTTCCCTGCTGGGGCTGCAATACGTTTGTCATACAATGCAAGTTTGTCAAGTCAAATATCCTATATGGCTTAAATAGAAAAATGTATTTTGAAGCATCGTGATGCATCAAGATATCGAATCGCTGACCTGATAATCGTAATCGAATCGGGAGACCAGTGAAGATTCACACCTCTAGTAGCTAGTAGGCTCGTCACGGCGATTAGCTTCGGAGCGAGTAGTGACTCTACAGTCAGTGAGAGAAAAAAATTTTCTCCTCTGTTCTTTCTGACCACGGTGGGAAACCTGTAGCAGGAAAAGTTAACCCTCTCCTTGATTTTACGTTGGTTATGGAGAACGATAACCAGGAAATGAGTCAGGGGAAACCATTATGTGACAGATTATTAGTTCCAAGTGAGAATGTTAGTGTGAAATTGAACACTACGTATATGCCAATGTTGTTTTAAATAAAGGGTTGGAGGGTTGCAAATATTCATGTTAACAGGCTAGCTAGCGTTTGCTAACACTTGGAATGTAGCAGCCAAATGGGGGTTTACAGCTAGCTTAGAATATGCAAAACTGAGGTTGCTGAGCTGAAAACTGATAAATATAAGGTAGCATGTACAATAAATGACACTAATCTGGAAAACATAACTAATGCAATAACTCTGGTTTACCATGGAATCATGCATAGCTTTGCTACCAAACTTGAAGGCTTGCAAATATTCATGTAAACAGACTGGCTAGTGTTTGCTAACTTAATGCAAACCAATGTTGCTGATAGCTACATTTAGATTTTGGTTAAACCCCATGGTACCGATCCCATGCATGACATATCTCAATTTTATTAAGGTCAAATAACAACTGGTAAATATAAGGTAGCATGCACAATAAATGACAAGAAGAAAAATAAATAAATATGAAAAACATAGAAATATTTAAAATACAAAATGTGAATGTAATTCCAACAGCAGCACAACCTTACTGCATAATAGTTGTCTTATCTGATGCCATCACTAGGCTGATTTAAGAATTGAATTGAGGCTGCTATATTTAACAGTGAGTTCATTTCATTCAGGTGTGAGGATGTGGATCAGGAAAGACCGGGGAAGGAAACAGGGAGGTCTAACATGAGGTGGAAGTGTAGGGGGAGCCACTTGATACCAACAGATTAATTTCTTAATATCATTGATATGGAAAAACTAATGAAAAATCTATTACATAATGTTTGTTTGACAATATGTCTTAGTGAAGAAGAACACAGGCAATGAGTGAATGAAACAGACATGAGGTCGGCCATGGCATCACGTAGAGATGAGACCAGTGATGACATCAGGTAGGAGTTCTATTTTTTATTTTTTTTTTTTTTTTTTGGGGGGGGCGGCGCCAAAATTGTCGCTGCATACCCCTCTGACACTGGGTAGTTGCGCCACTGCACATGCCTCTTTTAGTTTTTTTGTTTTTTGATTTCTTTATTTAAAGGTCCAATATGTAATATATTTACTGTAATAAATCCAAAAATGACTCCAATGCATCATCAGATATTAAGGAAACATGCTAAGTTGAAATACTATCTTTTCTGACAACAATGCTAATACCAGTATTTTCTCCTTTTGAAATTTCCATTCTGTGACGGAATTTCTGTTTGTGTTTTGGCCTGTGTTATCAACTGCCCAGTTTGACAGCCAGGCCACAGCCCTGTACTACAAAGCAGGATTTGGCATTAACGAGCTAACTTCAGGTTCAACCCAGGATTTTCTTTATCACAACGGTAGATTAGTTGTTATCGGGTTCAATCGCCATGGTAACTTATGCTGGATGCCTAACCTGGTTGGGAGCAGGTTATGTTGGAGATTAGAGATCAACCGGTGTACAAGCCCCGCCTACTGACCAATCAATAGTCGATTGATAACAGCTTCACCATTCTTAGAAGATCAGGTGGAGCTCGGTGGAGAGAGAGTGAGGGGGAGAGAGAGAGAGAGGGGTGCGCTTATAAAAGTTAAAACATTTACAGACCGACAACCCCGTTAACATTCCCTGATGGGTATTTTTATGAAATATATATATTTTAATGGTAGGAAATTACATATCGGCTATTTGTCGGCTTCTTGAGCCGTGTGTCGCCAATGCGCACATCTGTTTGAATTATGTTTTTATATGTTTTATTTGCTCTCAAGATTGCTTACCACTGCCAGGGTTGCAACTGCAATAATAGGCTAAAGCAACGACAGTTTATGGAAAGCACAAGATCCTGACTGATTGGGAAGTGATATTGATAAGAGTAATTTACGCATCTACAGCGTCGGCAATTTTCTTTTTGCCAGCTTTCTTTCCTGTTTTAGGAAGCAACGACTGTATTGCGTTTTCCCTATAAAACCGAGTCTGTGTTCTTCATATTTATGTAGAATCAGGGGCGGACTGGCCATCTGTGTGATCTGGAGAATCACAGAACGGCCGGTACTCTAGGACGGCCGGCGGGCCGGCCCCGCCACACACGCAGTCATCACCTGTATTTTGCCCCCACTAATCTGTTTCACACTCCAGTACTGTAGGTGGCAGCAATGCACCTTTAAGTTGGATGCCAGCTGCACTGGGCGTGGCCACCAAGTAAGGAAAAGAAGAAGTGGAAGAGAAGGAAGAAACAAACACCAAAGACGTTAGAAGCATAGAAACAAACAAACAATATGCATAACGTTGCCGCGGGTAAAAAACGGAAAGAAAAGAGAGAAAACAAATTACGGAATTTAGATACTGAAGCCGCTAAATGTCGCAAAGTAACTGAAATATTTAGCAGTAGCCTACAGCCAGCAGCAGCACCTCGCAGTTAAATATTAGCAGCAGACCCAGCAGTGAAGAAGTGAGCCAGACAGCTATGCAACAACATGCCACCAGTGATGAGGGACAGAAAGATGAGCTGGTTCCACAGGCAGATACAGGGCAAGTAAGTATGGGACATGAGAGGAGAAAGAGAGTTACTTGCTAGGGATGATGTTAGAAAGTGATATTCAGCTTGCTACATTTTTAATGATTACACTAGTTAAAACAGCTAAACTTCAACATTTTAGCTGTGAAATGCCACATGCAGTAGCTAATATTAAGAAATATGTTGTGCTTTTACTTTTAAAAATGTTGGTAACGTTACAGTTAATGCTTACAAACTTTGAAGATTTTGAATACAGAAGTTACATTTGTAATGGTGTATTTTCATTTAGATGTGGTATTATTTGTGCAGTAAGATTAATTACTGCATAAATTAATTAAGATTCTTAAGTAATAAATTAATTTTAAGACAGCATGGAATATATTGTATAATATGTTGTTATAAAAGCATATTATATAATTATGATTCTAACCATAACCCTAACATCTAGTCAACATCAGTGCTATTGCTATAATTTGGATGGTATAGTATCATGATGAGCCACAATTAAAGTCTTGGGACACTCATGCCAGGCGCCAGGCGTTATTTTTGTCGAGTTTCCGCGCGCCGATTGCTTTGGCCTAGTCAAAGTCCAGGGCCATTTTTTAGTCCCAGTCCGTCCCTGTGTAGAATTATAATTTGCTCTTCTTATATAAAACATGCAGCTCTGGTAGATGTTTGCGATTGGTCGTGATGCGCAAACACCGCCTTTTTTATGTGAACGCGCGCGCCGCTGGATTGGGAAACCCTGGGTTGACTGAACTAGTTGATAACCAGCGTTGTGATACAGCTTATGCGGGACCGCGGTTGTTAGGTTAGGTGAAGCCGGATAACTGAAAGAGATCCAGGGCATGTTGATCTTGCTTCGTAGTACAGGCCTCAGGTTGCCAGATATACCTGTAAAAACGTAAACCCAGCGCGCTACAGCTGTAACGTTAGTACAGCCATGAAAGCAGCAAAGAAATTAACAGGATCATCGGAGATAGATTCTACCCGACCTAAAGAAAACTGCATGTTTCTAACCCTGGGTAAATATTGGAGATGTACAGTATTTGAAAGATGGAGATAGCTTAGAGCCCAAAAGGTCACCAACTTGGCTAATTTCCTCCTCAACAGGTAAGCATTAGCTTCAGGCTAATTTATCACGGCTACAAGGGACGTGCATTTTATGTCATTTCAACATTCTTGTACTCACATTGAATTATATAGCTAGAGTACCCGAGTTGCAGCCAGTAAAGTGATCCCGAATGGTCCTGGCTAATGCCGCCATGCTAACCCTACTAACTGCTAACGTTACCGGATGACCAGGCAAGGGGGCCACGGCTGTTTACAAAGTGTAGCCTGTTCAGCGGCCGTAGCTGACAACAGGGAGTTATTTTAAGCCAAGAGAGGGAAGAGAGGGCCGTGAGTTTGCAGTGTGTTTAGCGATTGTTGCTGTAATTATAGCCAATAAAGTGTGTTCAGTAAGGTGGAGAGGACGGCAAAGTAGTTATATTTAGCGGTTTCTACCGTAATTCTAAGCTGAGGAAGTGTGTCTGTCCGTCGGGTGGAGAGGACAGCGAGGTTGTTGTGTGTTTAGTGGTTCCTACTGTAATTCTAAGCCGAAAAAGTGTGCCTGTCAGTTTGGGTACAAAGCTCTGTGTGAGCACAGGCTTTTAAGAATATCAATATAGCCAGCATCTAATGTTAGCTACTCCGCTGTGCTGTGAAGTAATGTCTGGATATGTGAGACAAGTATATAGTGTGGTGTTTTGCTTTTGGTTGTGTTTCTGCTTGCCTGGCATAGACACTGAGGACTCCTCCTAGCACACCTGAGGCACATCTCCTAATCAGGGGAGATGCTGGATTGGCACAAAGACGCTCTCCAAACACACTGGTAGCGCATCTCCTAATGAGGTGAGATAGGAGCTACATATGTGTTCTGAGGGAGAACAGGAGGGAGATGTGGAGGAGACCTGAGTGGTGCCGGGCTAGTGGGCGGTCAGGAACTGCAGAGGCACCATTGGGTGCGCAGGCCGACGTATAGTGGGACTGGCTTGGACGACGGAGCTGGTCTAGGACAGTACCTGCGGCGGTGCTGGTCTAGATGGCGGAAACGCCCTTTGCGAGTGCAGAACGAAGCGCAGTGAGACGTGCGAAGCGGAGCTGAACCAAAGATAAAGGGGCAGGCTGTCGGACAGCAAGAAGTACGCTAGGCCACCAGCACTGTACGGACGCACCGACCAGTAGGTGAAGAGTCAGCTGGACAATACGGGTGCCACTGTAGACTGTAGTCCCTCTAAAAACAACATACTGTTTTATAACTGTTTTAACTGTCAAAAATAAAATGTGTACTTTTGCTGCTGCTAGTCAAATTCATCCATATAAAGACAGTTTAAAAACTAAAACCAACGTCTCTGTGTGTGTATCAAGCCTGGGAATTTTAAAGGACCTAAAATGTCTACTTTGTGACACACATTAAGACACATCAGCAACACAGAAGCACCAAGTACATAAGCACACACAGAGACAATACTATAGCGACAAAGACAAACACATTATTCCGGATTATGGTGGCATATTTTATAACTCAATAACCAATGTTTTATGGATTTGATTTGATAGATAGAATCTACATGGTATCCCCTGTTGTAGATGCTCTGGTGGATGAATTTATATTTTGTTGAATTAATTCGTTGAGCGGAGGGGAGCCATACCATGAAAAACTTTATATACAAGTAAAATATCTGCAAACTTAATCATGTTTTCCCAGTTTAACAAATCATATTTAAGATTTTACAATGGTGATTTGAATTTGACTTTTTATCCAAGGTTTTCAAGGTCTGTTTATAAAGTGTTTCAACTGATGTTCTGTGTCCAACTGGTAAGACAGTAATTCATATGTGAGAAAATCATAGCATTAATGTATAACTTTGAGGCCTCTGTGGTTAAATTATTCCTAATTGTGTCTGAAATTTGCCAAGTTAAATTTGATTCTGTTAACAACCTTTTTGACCTGTGTTTCAAATGTGAGTTGTGAATCTATTATATTCCCAGATATTTTAACTCTTGGACCACTGGAAATCTTCTCCCTGCTACTGTAACATCTGGATCTGGATCTCTATTTGCAGATTTCTAAATATCATTGTAAAAATTATCATTGTAACTGATAGCTCTTCTGCGGCTTGCCTCTTGTTTTTAGCATGTACATATATGACATATAATGTCATCAGCGTACATCTGACGGGTGACAGTAGGTGCACAGACTTCAGATCATCATATATAAACTGAAAAACAGGGGACCCAAAATGGAACTGTGGGGTACACCCACATGAATGTCAGTTCCGCGTTAGGTCTCACTCTCCCGTTAAAAGCAACACACAGGGAAGAGAAGACAATATAAATAGTGTTACGAGCTACATTAGGTTAGCCTTTAATAGCTGTGTTCCTTTGTTCTACAAGTTCAGGTTAGCGTAACAGTGTGTGTGAGTGCTGAGATGGGGCAACCTATATATACGGTCAAATTACGTACAGGTAAATTACACTGAAATCATATCCATAATATTTTCAGATAAATAATGTCAATGTCCTTGGTTTTTGTGGGTTTACATTCAGTTTTTTTTTAATGTATTTCTTTGATTGGGACAGTGCATGTTAATAAACAAACATGGAATACATGCATGTAAACATGCCGGATTGTAGCCAAGGGCTAATTTCCATCCGTAGTCCCACGGGCAAACGGGCAGTAAAGATGCACTTGTTTGTTTGTTTTTTAGCAGAGAAGAGTTTAAAGCTCAAAGGTGTAGATCTTTTCATACCTCACTAACCCTGGACCAAATGGTCAGGAAGAACTCTGTTCAGACAACCCTGGGATTCTAGGTTGAGAGGAGGAGGAATGCAGGTTGATGGGTGATGAGGTGCAATCCCACCCCACACAGCTTTTTGTGGAATATTATTTTTATTGACATATATATATATATATATATATATATATATATATATATATATATATATATATATATATATATATATTTCATTCAGTGTGTCTTTCAGTTGACACACTGAGCTCCTCTCTCTCTATCTCCATCTGTCCATTTGCATTTATCATTTATGTCCCTTTAATGCATGTTACTAACCTAGCTCTGGGGAGCTTATTTCCCGGAGTCCTTATGTTTTCTTACCTCACAGATTTGGTGGTTCAGGTGGACCGTTTTTGGCAGCTGCTGCTGTGGTCCTGGATTGTTTTTGGCAGCTGCTGCTGTGGTCCAGCTCAACGCCCCCTATCCCACGCTGCACTGGCAGCTGCTGCCGTGATCCTGCTCGACGCCCTGCACTGCTACAGTTATTATTTCTAGTCATAGTTCTATTATCTTTATTGTTACTATAAGGCGCATCATGCCAACTGCTATAATTATTATGAATCATATCATAAATCTGTATCAGTGTCTCTGTGTTCCAACAGGCAGCGGCAGATGGCCACCTATGTAGAGCCTGCGTCTGTCCGAGGTTTCTGCCTGTAAAAAGGAAGTTTTTCCTCGCCACAGTCACACCAAATACTTGCTTGTGGGAAATTGAAATTGTTGGGTCTTTGTAAATTTAGACCTACTCTATCGGTAAAGTGTCCTGAGATAACGCCTGTTGTGATTTGACACTATAAATAAAATTAAATTGAATTCAGTTAGTGTGTCTGTAAAGAAAATAAATGAACAATAAAAAGCAGGTAAATTAAGAAATTAAATGAAAAGACAAAAAGTCTATTGGTTTGCAAGACAAACATGAAGACAGATCGGCTCATATGTATAAAAGGTAGCCTATTAAGTAAGATTGATGAAGAACTTCGTAAAGAAAAGAGTGATCCTGACATTTTTGAGGAGTTGATGGAACAACTATTGACAAAAGAGTATTGTTTGAACAAAATAGACAGAGAAGTTGAAGATGGAATAAAGACTGAAGATTTGGAAGATGAAGTTAGAGTACAAAGACAGTCCCTCCAGGATTTTTGTTGAGATTGTTGTGACCCAAAATGCCTAACTTTGTGGCAGCTTTTGTAAGAAATTGCCATAAAAGTTGTGATGTTGAATTAATCAAATTTGAACATATCTGTCAGTGGCTTGTTGATCTTTACATTGTTAATTTTCTATCTTGGCCTGGGACTATGGAGCTAAATCAGGGCCAAATGTTTTGTTCATTTGAAAAAAATATATATAGTTGAAAAAATAAAGCTTGTTTTGTTTTGGTCAAAACTTGGAAAAAATAAAACTATGTATTCAAACTAAAAATAAGTTTACCAATTTTTCTTTCAGTTTGAATAAAATATAGATTAAATTCTGGAATTGTTTTGAATATATTATAAATTTTTCATTTTTCACTTTTATATTTGTTTTAAGTTCCACATTTCATGTTTTCAGATTCAAAACTTAATTTTTTTACAGCTACAAATCTTTTTTTTCGGTTTCAAATCTGTTTTTCACTTTCAGATCATTTTTTTTCGGTTTCAGACTTTTGGCCCTGATTTTGCATAGGGGGCGTGGCTTCAACTCAGAGGTGCGTGGCATTGTCAGTACCCGATCCGTTCCACCGGCACGATCCGTTCTGCGCATGTGCAAGATGACACGTATGCCATGACGTAGGCGCAGATGATAATGCTGCGTTCATGCCCCCACCACTTCGGAATAACGCTATGGAATAACGGCACCGCTTCCACCTGCACGATCCGTTCTGCATATGCGCAAGACTACCCGATCTGTTCCCACGCTAGCCTCCAGCTATAACGTTAGTTTAGCTAACGGTTAATTTGGCTAACCGCTAGCTGATTGTAGCGGTCTGCCGTTAGCCTCCACCGGGAAGCTAACGTTAGTTTAGCTAACGGTTAATTTGGCTAACCGCTAGCTGATTGTAGCGGTCTGCCGTTAGCCTCCACAGTTAAGCTAACGGTAGTTTAGCTAACAGCTAATTCGGCTAACCGCTAGCTGAGACAGCATGTAAACTTTAAAAGACCCTCAAAATAAAACTTGAAAATAAACGTTAACATATATAACAGCTGTTACGTCAGTTCTACTTTACTTGTGCTCATTTAAAATACAATCACTCAATACTTGTCTTTATTGTAATTACTGTGAAGTCTTAATTTAGCTGTGGTGCCTGTTATTCCCATAGACAGTATATAAGGTTATTCCGAGGTGGATTGAACGCAGTATTATCATCTGCGCCTACGTCATGGCATACGTGCCATCTTGCACATGCGCAGAACGGATCGTGCCGGTGGAACGGATCGGGTACTGACAGGCATTATGAGTGACAGCCTATCAAAGAAGGCAGAAGACTCCTCTGTCATGTTGCCTTCAGGAAATGGTGTTACTGTGAGAACTATGACTGAATGCTTTCTATCCACTATATACATGTGATTTCTACTTAACAAACTGATGCCAGTGACAAAGTTCCATTTAAAAAATTGTTTTGGACAACACATGGTACCAATTACACTATAAAAGCAATAAACTGTGACAGATTGTGCAATTCAGCAGGAACAATGAATTATCCCCCTTCCATGTATGACTTATAGCACCACAGTATTCACTGGCGCAGCCCACAGGTAAGACATGTGAAAGATATTAGCCTTTTTGAATAGATACTTTGCGACGTTATCCCCTCAGTGGCATTTCTTTTGTGATTAACACATAAAGGGAAAATAGGTGGACAGCTGGGAAAAGCTGGAAATCAAGCATCGCTAGCACTAAAGTTAGCATTAACTAACACTAGCTTCACACTAGCTGGTGTTTTTACACTAATTTCAGTGTCCAGCTCAAGTTTTTTTTACTTTAACGTGTATTGGTCTTTGTTAACCTCTGTTTGTCAGAATGACCATAACTTGACACTGGCTGCAGTGAAGAAGGTCTCTTTTTATAGAGTAGACAAATAAAACTTTACATTAATGCTCTGGCCTGATAAATTACGTTTTACACTATAACGTTACATGTAACAGCATGACAGTTATGCCTTACAAAATATGCCAAGTGGGCAAACTTTGAAGGCTTCTACCACAGCCTAACTTAAGTATCAGAATACACTAACTTGTCTTTTTGTATTTGTATGTCTTACTGTCTGTTTTCTGGACCGTGTGTGTCCGTAATAAAAGCTTTGATTGATTGATTAACAAAGCGGACTAGGACAAGTTATGTTGTTTAAACTAACCATGAAAAGGTAACACTAGCAATGTTAGTTATCTATAATGTTTTACATTTATAAGGCTGTACGGCTGCAGGCAGCCACTGTCGAGTTATGGTCATTCTGACAAACAGAGGTTAACAAAGACCACTACACGTTAAAATGTCAAAAACTTGAGCTGGACACTAAAATTAGTGTAAAAACACCAGCTAGTGTGAAGCTAACGTTAGTTAATGCTAACTTTTGTGCTAGCTGTCGGTACACGATCCGTTCTGCCTGCACGATCCGTTCTGCACATGCGCAATCCGTTCTGCACATGCGCAAAATGTTTGCGCATGCGCTGTTGTACGAGGATTTACGACACTGCACGATCTGTTCCACGCTTCCGGTCGACAGCCAAGCTAACGTCAGTTACGCTTCCGGATCGACAGCCAAGCTAACGTTAGTTTAGCTAACAGCTAATTCGGCTAACCGCTAGCTGAGACAGCATGTAATAACTTTAAAAGACCCTCAAAATAAAACGTAAAAATAAACGTTAACATATAACAGCTGTTACGTCAGTTCTACTTTACTTGTGCTCATTTAAAATACAATCACTCAATACTTGTCTTTATTTTTATTACTTTAAAGTCTTAATGTAACTGTAGCCTGCTTCTCCCATTAAGTTTGACTTAATGTCATTTTAAACTGAATCTAGCTGTCAGCTAGCGGTTAGCCGAATTAGCTGTTAGCTAAACTAACGTTAGCTTCCCGGTGGAGGCTAGCCATAGGCTAGCGTGGAACAGATCGTGCAGGTTGTAAACAGTAATATCTTGCGCATGTGCAGAACGGATCGTGCGGGCAGAACGGATCGTGTACCGACACTAGCGATGCTTCATTTCCAGCTGTCCACCTATTTTCCCTTTATGTGTTAATAACAAAAAAAATGCCACTGCGGGGATAATGTCCCAAAGTATCTATTCAAAAAGGCTGATATCTTTCACATGTCTTACCTGTGGGCTGCGCCAGCATGTTGCCTTGGCGGAGCGGACGCTATGCTGACTGCCAAGTGAATACTGTGGTGCTACATTCAAAGTCATACATGGAAGTGGGAGAAGTCATTGTTCCTGCCGAACTGCACAATCTGGCACAGTTTATTGCTCTTATAGTGTAATTGGTACCATGTGTTGTCCAAAACTATTTTTTTTAAAGGATCTTTGTCACTGGCATCAGTTTGTTAAGTAAAAATCGCATGTATATAGTGGATAGAAAGCATTCAGTCATAGTTCTCACAGTAACACCATTTCCTGAAGGCAACATGACAGAGGAGTCTTCTGCCTTCTTTGTTGTCACTCATAATGCCACGCCCCCCCACGCAAAATCAGGGCCAAAAGTCTGAAACCGAAAAAAAATGATCTGAAAGTGAAAAACAGATCTGAAAACGAAAAAAAAGATTTGAAACCGAAAAAAAAAGATTTGAAGCCGTAAAAAAAAATAAGTTTTGAATCTGAAAACATGAAATGTGGAACTGAAAACAAATATAAAAGTGAAAAATGAAAATGTATAATTTATTCAAAATAATTCCAGAATTTAATCTATATTTTACTCAAACTGAAAGAAAAATTGGTACACTTATTTTATGTTAGAATACATGGTTTTATTTTTTCCAAGTTTTGACCAAAACTTACATTTTCAATTTCAAGCTTAATTTTTCAACTATATATATTTTTTTCAAATGAACAAAACATTTGGCCCTGATTTAGCTCCATATTGGAGACATTCATAAGGTTTGAAAAAGTACTTATTGGACTTTAACTTATCATTGCACTTACAATAATGAGCGTCCTCAATTTAGATCATCATTGTCACATACTGACACAAAGTCTGGCACATGAGACTGCAATCTCATGTGCCAGACTGCATATCAAGATATCTTCCGTGAGTTAAACCTCCCCAAAATAGGTGAAGAGACTCTAAAACTACATACGTTTGGCTCCGGTAACCCAAAACAAATCACCTGTAATAAAGTAAAATTAAGATTGAGCCATATCATCACCTTGAGTTTTCTCTTCCATCATTAAGATAGCGGGAGAAGCAACACGCAGAGAACTGGAGCATAAAGCATGCAACTGGCACAGCAGCAGCGAGGGGAATGGAGAAGCAGAATTTAGGAATATTGATTGCTGGAACATTTGAGCGCCTTTCTGAATCACTGGTTGCTCTGGACAGTAAGTTTGGATGGCTCATACAAGGACCAAGCTCATACAACCAGCAGATGTTGGAACCCTGCATGTGAGTGTGGGATTTGAAGAACAAATAAACCACACACTACGCTCCTTCTGGGAAATTGAATCCATTGGAATTGTAACAGAAATGGAATCAAAGAAAAGTGATGAGGAGACAATGCAGTTTTTTGAGCAGTCTCTCAAGTTAAAAGGAGGAAGATATGAGGTGAGTTTAGCTTGGAAAAATGAAAACAATGATTTGCTTCTAACTATGATGTAGCCAAGAAATGTTTTGATCAGCTCATTTAGAAGTTTAAAACTGTGTCACTTAATGATCAATACAGTTAAGTCATACAGGATTATGTCAAACAGGGCATTGTGGAACGTGTTAAGAATGACAACCAAACTGACAACGGCATGTATTATCTCCCTCTCAGAGCCGTCATTAGTAGTGTAGTGTAGAGTAGTGTTTGATGCTTCTTCACATGATACAGGTTGTCTGTCGTTAAATAAGTGCTTAATGAAAGGCTCAAATCTTAATCCTGATCCAGTCAGTATATTGTTAAAGTTCAGATAACACAAAGTGGCATTTATGGCTGATATAACAAAAGCATTTCTACATCTCTGTTCAAGAGCAAGACAGGGATGTATTAATATTTCTGTGGTCTGATAACTTCACTAAGCCCCATGAAGAAGTAAAAATATGCATGACACGCATGACCAGAGTACTCTTTGAAGCATCCCACAGCATCACATGATGAAATATCAAAACATATCTCCTGATGTCACATCTACTCTGGACAAGTGTTTGTATGTAGACGACCTGATTTGTAGTGCGCCCAGTGTACAAACATCTGACAACTTATCCAAGCAAGCCAAAACTATATTGCAAGATGCAGCAATGAATTTGTGCTAATGGAGCACAAACTCTGGAGAGCTAAAACAGCTGTGAAATGAAGCAATGGAAGACACAGTACGTGGAAATGAAGTGAAAAATACTGTGTTAAAAGTTTGGGGTTTTACAGTACATGGAGAACAGAGGAGGATGACTGATGGAGAATGAAAAGTGTGATGTATTAAACATTTGAGTTTAGTATTTTGGCAACTTAGTTGTGCCGTAGTACGGGAGCGCTAAGAATGCTGGAATACCTTGTTGTATGTCGAACACGTTGAAAAGTAAAGCGTACATCTGCTATATGCTAATTTGTCTCATGTGCATTATTTATAAGAAAACATCCCAGTAAAATTTTGGCAGTTTAAGCTACAGAAAATGTCTATCGTAGGTTCCATAGGGGACATTTCTCTGAAGTCAGAGTTGTGGTCAACGTATGTGGAACCAGATGGTGCTGAGTACAGTTGGGGTAGAGAGACATCCAACTCCTGCAGAAGTGAGTCTAGTGGGGGTAGACACAGCCCTAGAGCCCCCCGAGAGAATATACCTAAGACTAAAGAAACTGAAATGTTTGGTGGTTGGTACCTGAAGGAACTGGGACAAGCCCAGGAAGACGACCCAGACATTGCACATATCAGGAGGTGGTTGGAAGCCAGCACAGAGCGTCCCGGCTGAGTAACAGTCTCACCCTTCAGCCCAGCCACGAAGACTTATTGGAGCCAGTGGAAGTGCCTCTACATCAAAGATTGAGTACTGGTTAAACGGTTCTACTGCCTGGATGACACCCAGCTCTTGGTGAGTCTGTGCAACGTGCAAAGAGACAATATGATAAGAACTGTTGCCGCACACAGTACAAAGTTGGTGATGCTGTGTGGTACCTCGTTGAAGGAACAAAGAGAGTCAATAACAAAGTGAGGAACTTCCTACCATCTTATGAGGGACCTTCTTTGTGCTATGACAGCTGGATGACCTGGTTTATTGAATCCAGAAAGGGCCAAAGACAAAATTAAAAGTAGTTCACCATAATCAGCTGAAGCCTTATCGCTGTTGCGGCCCGCTGGACAACGCCTGGGCCCTGGAGCAAGCGCAGAGCTGGACACCTATCGGGGTGTCACCCCCAGTGGGTCCTGCTGACTCTTTGCTAGATCTGCCCCAGCTCTTCTCCAACGCAGATGCTGAAGATAGCATCAGCTTCACCTCGTCAGATACAACAGCAAATGTTCCTGTAGCTGCTGCTTCTCACCCCTCCACCACACATCTTGACTCTTCCACTCCTGTGGACCTTGAGAACAGTGGGGGTGGTACAATGGTGTCCTCAGAGCCTTCGTTCTCCTAGGCCAAGTCGCAGGCAAAGACCACCGACTAAGTATGGTGAGTGGGTGGCTCACTGAGCGGAAGTTTAAAGGAACACGCCGACTTATTGGGAATTTAGCTTATTCACCGTAACCCCCAGAGTAAGACAAGTCGATACATACCCTTCTCATCTCCGTGCGTGCTGTAATGCTGTCTGACGGCTCCAGCGGCATCAGGCCAGCACAGAACATGCAGGTAACTGGTTCCAGTAATCCTACTACTCCGAATAAGTGACAAAATAACACCAACATGTTCCTATTTACATGTTGTGATTTATAGAGTCACAGCGTGTACAAAAAACAACGTAACATGAGACACAGCCGTCTTTTAACAGTAAACAAACCGCGAACTATATTCTCAGGCGGAGGAATATAGTACTTGGGCGGAGTGATATGCTCGCAGCAAGCCTGTCTGAGAATATAGTTCCCGGTTTGTTTGCTGTTAGAAGATGGCTGTGTCTCATGTTACGTTGTTTTTTGTACACGCTGTGACTCTACAAATCACAACATGTAAATAGGAACATGTTGGCGTTATTTTGTCACTTTTGTCACAATTTGGAGCAGCAGGCTAGTTGGAACCAGTTACCTGCAGGATCTGTGCTAGGCTAAGCTAATGCTGGAACCGTCAGGCAGCGTTACAGCACACACGGAGATGAGAAGGGTATGTATCGACTTGTCTTACTCTGGGGGTTACGGTGAATAAGCTAAATTCCCAATAAGTCGGCGTGTTCCTTTAAGGGACAAAGTTGAAAAAAAAAAAGTAACTCAATGCTTACTTGCAATGTTTGTATTTTGCTTGGTAGAGCAGAAAAAATGTAAGGTTTGATACAAAGCCAACTGTTGTAGGCTGTTCCGGCTAATTGCTAAATGTATATTATATATACAAAAATAATGGGAAAAGAAATCTTTAGAGGTAGTAGTTGTATCCACTGTTGCTTAAACTATATTTGGTGTACTTTTCTGTCAACATTTGGAGTATTTATAGATAACTTCAGTTACCCTGGTAATTTAATCTCATCATAAATCATAGCCTGAGTAATGCATCTTGTAAATGCTTTATCAGGTTTGTTTTGCTCAACTGTTATTTCAATCAGGAGACTTCATTTCTGATATGTGATGATTTATTGTACATGTGCGTGAAATGTACAGTACAGTCTTTGGAGATTAGACTCCACCATGATTTAAAAATTCTGAGAAACTTTTAAAAAGGGGTAGGGCCGAAGTATGAACCCCCAAAAGAATGTGGCGAGAACTTGGTGAACGAAACGTTCCTATCTGATATCATGATGAACTGAGAATGATACAGACTGGTATGAAATTAGCCGCATTTGGGCCTGTTAGAATAGCAGGCCAAGAAATATACAACAGTAAGTGAATATATTGAGGATGATGAAAATACCAATAACGATGATAGTGGCAATGATGATGGTTGTAATAAGCAGAATATAGACAAACAATAATAATAAAATGAAGAGGATGTTGATGAGGAGGAGGATGATCTGCATAGAGGCGTTTCGTGACTTAAACCTCGGGCCGAAGTATGAACCCCCAAAAAGAACGTGGCGAGAACTGGGTGAACGAAACGTTCCTACATGATGTCATGGTGAAACAGAATGATACCGCATGTAATGGAATTAGGCTGCAAGTGAGGCCGTCAAGAGTAGGCAGACCAGGAAAAGGATACGACAGGAAATGAATAATGACAATGAGGATGATGATGATGATGATGATGGATGATGATGATGAGGATGATGATGATGATGATATGAAAAGCATAAGTAAGACAGAACGAGGCAAGTGAAGACAAAGATAGGGAGGATGCAGATGACGATGATTACATGGAGGCGTTTCGCGATTTAAACCTCGGCTGCTGCGTCCGGGTTAGGCTACCCTGGATGTCGGCATGGCAACTTAAACCTCGGCCGCTGCGACCGGGTTAGGCTACCCTGGATGTCAGCATGGCGACTTAAGCCTCGGCCGCTGCGACCGGGTTAGGCTACCCTGGATGTCGGCATGGCGACTTAAGCCTCGGCCGCTACGTCCAGGTTAGGCTACCCTGGATGTCGGCATGGCGACTTAAACCTCGGCCGCTGCGACCGGGTTAGGCTACCCTGGATGTCGGCATGGCGACTTAAAGCCTCGGCTGCTGCGTCCAGGTTTGGCTACCCTTGAAGTCGGCGTGCGACTTGAACCTCGGTTGCTGCGACCGGGTTTGACTGCGCTTAATGTCGGGCATGGCGACTTGAACCTCGGCTGCTGCGTCCGGGTTGTCCGTTCTTATCCTCGGCTGCTGTGTCCGGGTTAGTCTTATCCTCGGCTTCTGCGTCCGGGTTAGTCTTGGCCTCGGCTGCTGCGTCCGGGTTAGTCTTGTCCTCGGCTGCTGCGTCCGGGTTAGTCTTGTCCTCGGCTGCTGCGTCCGGGTTTATATTTATTCATTTTGATTTACATACGTATGACCGTCGCCCGGTGTACGGGTGTGTAAATAAGAATAAAGCATGAGAAGATGAGATGCTGACATATGATTATGCAAAATCACTCAATGAATGTGAGAATGAATCAGAGATCATAAACACACCACCACCAGTTATATGCATTATGCCTGTGAGATCTCTGGGTTGCGAGAATGTTGCCGACGTCGGGACGAATGTAAGATACTAAATAGAGGAAGACCATCTGCCGAGATGTTGCAGGGACGTACATGAATGCCTTGATTAGCCCCACGGAAGCCGCCCCTATTCTGAATACGTAGAAGATTCTACCCGAAGTTAGCCGGGAAAAACTCTAGAATGAGCCTGGCAATGAGTAGTTGATCATAGATTAAAGCGCAGAGTAGAGTCTGCGTGTAAATGAAAAGAAGCAGCGTCTCCGCGTTTTGAAATTTAGTGTTGTAAGGAGTACACTTGATGAGGTCAAATGTCATGAGTTAGCTGCGTGTCACTTAATGCTGCGTGTCACTTAATGCAATGCATAGATAAGTTACATGTGGTAATTTACCCGTGCTGCAAGAAAACCAGGTGAACATGCAGAATATGAAGTCTAGCTGCCGTGCTGCAAAGACATCGTGTAAAACATGCGCATAATGAGACATTGATATGATGAGATCCATAGGGTGTAGCAAATAGAATTCCATTGCAAGATGAATGCTGTTTAACATAATGCAGAGATGAACTGTACGACTTGCTGCCAAATTTGATCAATGGCAGAAGACAATAACGACCACCGTTTGCCCTGTAAGCTGGACTACCACCACCTAACGTAGGATAGGGATTCCCCAAAACTTAACTAGCCAAAGAAAAATCAGTGCCACGCAGGTATAGTTAACATAGTGCCTTAGTAGTACCCAGATACCAACTGACACTAGAGTGGCTAAGACATAGAAGCAATCTGCACGATGACGATTATGAGAAGCAAGTGAATGCCGACCACGACAATTTAAATGTGTCGACATAGCTAAAGTAATCTTTAATAAGCTAGAAAGTGTCTGGGTCGATACAGAAAATACTCACCTTCAGCGGGCATCGCAGAATCTATGTAAAAGTTAAAGAAACAGACGTAGGATACTGCAAGAAATGATCAATGAAATAGGAGGCTGCGATGACCACAAAGCAGACATGAGGTCACATGACCCATATGCACCATGCTGAGGTTGGCGCGCCCATGAGTAAGAACACACTTAAAATGATAAAAGACCAACCGCCGAGATCAGCCATGACCGAAATATGGTGTAGTGATCAGACACTGGGGCTGCCACTGGTTCCGACACATGTACCAGGAATCAGTCAGAATCTGATTTGCAGGACTCATGCAGCTTGTTAGATCGTCAACAGTAATTAAACTTGTCAAACAACAACGATGTGACGCTACCGTACAATATGAATATTGCGCTGAGAATACTTGCCTTGAAGACCATACAAGAATATTATGAACGTGCGCTACCCAACCGTGAGTGAGCATACGCACGAACGATAGAAACCAGGCAAACGACGATGAGTGTAATTTGTACAAATGCAGAATATAAGTGCCATGTGCTTTTGCTGACGTCAGCATGACTACTGACAATACGCGACAGCTCCGAAGACAACCCTGAACACGTGTCATTCCCTAGCGGGAAAAGAATCTTGCCCCTTGCCCGAGTAGCAGAACGTACTTTAAGCTCAGAAATGTCGCGAATATGGGACAAAAACACAAACCTCCTATGCCCATTCAAAGCTAACAAGCACTCACCCGAGGTAGCATTCCAGTGACTGCTATAGCTGACGTCACGTGCCCAGTAACTTACAGCTGAAGCGTTGAAGACTTAATTAGTACATCTTATATGCAGAAACTCGACAATGTAGAGATGCTCCATGCCACACGGTGTGCTCCATACAGACGTTTTTATGGTAAAAGGCTGCCGGTAGCTGATAAGATAAATAACTAATGGTTAAATAGCATTCTAGGTAGCAACAATACCCCTTACCGACATTAAAGGGAAACTTCACCGATTAGCCTTAAGCTTTGTATCAGTAGAAACCTGGTAGTATTTTTGAATGACCATGCTTCCCTCCCTCATGTCCCCCTGAGAGGGGAGATCTCTGTATTGAGGGTCTGGAAAAAAACCTCAGATGACGCAAAATGACGATTTTTGCGTCATCTGAGGCTTTTTTGCCCAGAGGCAAAAGACTACAGCCTGTATTCATTGTGTATTAGGAGCCACTTCCGCATAGCCCAAAGGGGGTTGGACTGTCGGCTTTTTCCGGAGATTGCCGAGGAAAAAACGAGTGTCAGCCATCTTGAATCCTCGCTTAGCTTCTCAGCAGGAGCAGAAACTGTTCATCCCAACGAAAATGTTAGAACAACAATTATGTGCATTCAAACTACCACACACGTGTACCACCGGGATACATTGGAACACATCAGAGAATATGCAGGACACTTTATTACGGACGCAATACTCGACACACTACGCAAGCTTTGCCTGCACGGAGACCAGCGGTGGTGCTCGATTCCTGTGGCCAGTAAAGTGACCTTATCAGTGGGGAGCGTTGAACGAGTGTGCCGGTGGAAAGCTAACGCTAGCCAGCCATCTGTTCACCAATCGTGCTTGCAAGTGTCCGCTCATTAAACAAACTGGACTACATCCAACTTCAACGAAACTCCCAACGCGAGTTCAGAGACTGCTGTGCTGTGTTTTTGTTGTTGTGGAAATATTGCTGTGGACAATCTAGCCTGCTGTCACCGGGTAACACTACTAGTGGAGGTGGGCTGTGTTACCCCGGACTGCCTGTTGCAGAAATGGGGTGATTTGTATCCAACTTACTGCTAACTGCTGGTGGAGTTTGTGACTGTAAAATGCCGACAATTCTAGCTACATCCCACGCAAATGTACGGCTGTGTTTATACTCGATGTTTATACCACAGCCCACCAAGAGCTAATGCTAGTAGCTATGTGTTAGCCTTCTTTTATTACATGGCTTGGTTGAATTCTAATGTAGAATGCGGTCTGTTATTTCTTGACAACAGACCGCTGCTAAGGATAACACACCGTTGCCATGCATAGCAGAGCGTTGCCATGGACACAGTTCTGTTCACTCTGGAGCTATCAATCAATCCGCTGAAAGAAGTCCGGATAATGTATCAGCTGTGGCCAAAAAAAAGCATGTTTTAAATGTGTAACACCACTTGAGCCACGGTGAAATGTTTTTTCGTGTATATGGTTGAAATGACAATAAAACACTTGTTGAGTTGATCGTCTCACTGTCTGTCTGTAAAAGGTAGGCGTGGCTTGGGAGTGGCCTCATACAGCAGCAAAGCAAGTGCATTCTGGGATTTGGTGTCTTTCATCCATATGAGCCAAAAACACATTTTCTGGCTTATCTCGGCCTAGAAGGCACCAATTTCAATTTTCTTTTCACATTTCTACTACATAAGTGACCCAATTTAAACATATATTCAGCTTTCCAGCGGTGATATTTCCCTTTAAGTCCTAGCAAGTAACTTTAATCTCCGTCTGAGCGAAAGTGAAATGATTGAGATTACCCATGCACACCACCAGATGACTAGCAGCAGACGGCAGCTCATACCACGACCACGTAGGAAAGCTCAGGTTGCCGCACACAGAAACGCACAGCCCTAACCACATAATAAACAGTCCATGGCCCTAACATACTTCACTGTCACCTACCAGGCCTAATACATCCATTGGCCAGAGCAACCACAGGTGTAAAGCCACCGTAAGGGCGCAAGTAAATGCGCATGCGAATGTAAAACGTCACTGAAATGAGAGAGCACGCTAACAAAGGATGTCGGAGAAGATAAAAAGCATCTTACCTAGTGAGCCCATAGAGAAAAGACGTGCCTGCCTAAGTGCGCAATTAACCGTGAAGCATGTAGAGAAAATAAAATCAACGGCCCCGGCCAACGCTATCATAGAATGTACGGTAAATAGGCTCCGGAGGCGTAGAGGAAACTATGGCAGAAGCCAGAGTTTACTGCACGTACACACCGCAGCCGACTTGAGCTTCTAAAGATACCGGAAGTCATTAATTTTCGATGGAAGCTGGCTTCTCTCAGCTGCAAGGAGCGTCAAATCTGTCGGCGTCGCGTTTTGGCCGTTTTGAGCGTCAATCAGAAAGTTGAACTTCGGTCAACTTTATGGTAATGAGCTATGACGCGGTTCAGCGGCAAGCAGCGGCAAACGGCAGCAACCAATCGGAATATAGACGTCCTTCTCGCTGGCTGATTCTGGAGAAACATACGATGTAAACTTTTGTTCCTACCAAGACATTAGTTCAGAGAAAATGGAGGAAAAGCTCATAATCGCCGTTGCTGGGTTCCCCTATCATTTATGATATGACGTTGTTTGCGTATAGGGACCAGTTAACGTGCCGTCACATGGTCTCTAAACAGTCCGCTCACGGTGAAGTCCTGCACAGGTCAACAGCTGGCGGCTGCTCGCTCTACCTGCATTCTGCTGCGGTTCAGGGGCTAACGAGCGAGCTAACTGCTAACAGACATTGCTGCGACCAACAAACAATTCAATTCTGTCCTTATATATGTAATTTATAAAAGGTTTCTAGTGTCAGTGTATTGGCCGTGCAGTGGCTGCTTGCGCTTTGTCTTCAATTGTGTGTTGAACATGATCGAAGAATGCTGCCACGTCAGAGCGGCCAAAGCGTCAAACAGCTTCCCCGTACTTCCCCGTACTTTTTGACAAGCGTCCTTGACAGGGCGGCCAGAGCTTCTTTGCAGCTCAAGTCGGCGGCGGTGTGTACGTACAGTTAGACGGCGCCCCTTAATGCGGCGCCCGGACTCCAGGCCACAACACCCAGATCCGCATTACAGGTGGGCGGAAAACATGAATGAACAAAACATGCCCGATGAGATACTTAACTTTGAAGGGTTGGATGATCAAGCTGAGTCGACACACGGGTCCGAAGTACGTTCAACGTTGCAGCCGAGAATGGGCGGCCGGATGCCAGCTGAGCAGGTCAGAGCGTATGGCGAGTGGATTGTGTCATTCAAAGGATAACCAGGAGAAGGAGAAGGAGCAGGTTACCCTCCCCGTCGTCGCCAAACCGTGTGGAATTTTGGAATTGATTTAATAGGGATTGCAGACGAGAGACCAGCGGCGACTAGGTGGCGAGTGCATGTACAAACATTTTCCGGCGGCGATGTGGCGACGGCGCATGTTTAGAATTCCCATCAAATTTACACCTACTAAAGACGTCTAAACTAAGTACGTCGCCTTACAAACGTGTGAAACACACACCTTCACTATCTAAAGACGTCTGAACTATGTACGTCGTCAGGGTGACTTTTCCCCTAATATTGAACAAGAGTAAATTATAATGTCATTGTTTAGATTCACATTTTGTTAGTGTTCTTTTGCTTACTTTCTGGTTCTTATGTGTTACTCATAATGTGTGGCTAATAATATCATCATGCTTATAAAAAAAGTATTAAACTGCTGAATGAACACTCGAAATGTCTCCATGGCAACAAGAGACAGATGCCGTTTGAACAACAATCATAAATAAAATAGCAATTTGTCTTATGCCTTTGGACCGTAACGAAGGTTTAGTCACAAGATAAATGATCAAAATCATAAAAATAACAGCTTATATAGCTGGGGAGCTTGCAGCCTTATAGTTGCGTCCACTTGTTACCCAAAATGAACGTTAATTCACTCAAAAAATACAAACAAATTAACTATTAAGGGTATTCAATGTTAAAACAAAGATGAAATTTTTTTTAATTGGGGGACTCTGCAAAGATACTAAATAAAGAACTTACAGTATATTTCGGATTTTTATCAGAAACTGCTTTATTGGCCATGTAAGTGTAAACACAAGGGAATTTGAGTCTGGCTAGGTGTTGCTTTCAACTCAGAAACAGACATAACGTTATGGCTAAAAACAAAGATAAACAATGTAACGTTAAACATGAACGTTTCACTACTATGTAGGCTACATAAATAAGTTGTATATAATAAAGTGTATACATCACTCTTAGCTGTCCATCGTGTTCGATGATGACGCTTGCTCCAGGGGTGGGGGTGTTCAGCGACATTGTGTTCGCTGGTGCCACTTCTCGTGGGCGTAGAGTCCGATCCTTGAGCCGCACACTCGTCCGCAGATGGAGCAGGGGAAACCAGATGCCAGGGGGGTACCAGCCGCCCGCTGGTGTCTCTGGATGCGCCTCTCGGTTCGGCGGTCTTGGCTGATTTGGTGTATCTGAGAGACTACTTTAGCACAGGTAACCTGCCAGGCTGATCTATCAAGTGCCAGAGATTCAAGCTGCGTGAGAGGGATGTTCGCTCGCTTTAGGAGGTCCCTGGTGTAATCTGTAAAACGCCGCTTTTGCCCTCCGGCGGAGCGTTTAGCGCCCATTAGTTGACTGTAGAGGACTTGACGGGGCAGGCAGTGTTCAGGCATGCGTATGGTGTGCCCTATCCAGCGCAGATGTTTTTTGGCCACCGCTGCTTCCATACAAATTGAGTCAATGTTGCTGAGAATGTCTGTATGGGGGATTCGATCTTCCCAAGACAAGCTGAGGATCTTCTGTAGGCAGCGGATATGGAAGGCCTCTAGGTTGGTAATGTGCTGGCGGTATGGGGTCCAAGACTCTGCCCCATAAAGCAGAGTGGAGAGACATACCGCGTTGTAAACAGCCACCTTAGTGCTGATCTTCAGGTTACGGTTTTCAAAAACCCTGCTGCGTAGGCGACCAAAAGACGATGAGGCATTATTTATCCGGGTGTGTACTTCTGTGTCAAGGGAGCAACATGAGGACAAAGTGGAGCCGAGGTAAGTAAAGTGGTCCACTGTTTTAAGTGGAACACCATTTATGTGAAAGCTGGGGGGTGTGGGGGCGGGGGTAGTGAGATGGCACATGACCTCGGTTTTTTGAGTGTTTACCTGTAGGCCAAAGGATTGGTACAGACTGGATATTGTGTTAAGAGCGTGCTGCATAGAGTCCGGGCTGTGAGCTAAGACGGCACAGTCATCAGCATACTGAAGCTCACAGATTTGGCGGGTCTTTGTCTTTGTGTGGGCCTGGAGCCGACGGATGTTGAAAAGGCTTCCGTCAAGTCGGTATTCCACGTGGACGCCGTCGTCATGTCCCATGACACGGTGGAAGAGGCAGATGATGGCAGAGAGGAGGATGTTATAGAGCACCGGAGCCAAGACACAGCCTTGCTTCTGGCTTGCATCCCGTCATGGAACTGCTGTAGGATGTGGAGAAACTTAGGTGGTACCCCAAGTTTGGAGAGGAGTTTCCAGAGCAGTTCACGGTTGATGGAGTCGAAAGCTTTGCTGAGGTCGATGAAGGCTACGTAGAGGTCTTTGTGATGTTCTCGGCTCTTCTCCTGCAACTGCCTCAAGACAAAAACCATGTCTGTCGTGGATCTGGTCTTCCGGAAGCCACACTGTGTTTCCGGAAGCACAGCTTCCGAGATGTGCTCAACCAGTCTGCTAAGCATGATCTTGGCCAGGACTTTCCCTGCGACGGAGAGGAGAGATATCCCACGGCTGTTGCCGCAGACTGCTCTGTCTCCTTTCTGTTTGTAAATGACCACGATGTTTGCTTCCTTCCAGTCCTGTGGGAGGGTCCCATGTTCCCAGAAGTTTTGGATCAGGAGGTGCAGGCGACGCGTGAGGGTGTATCCTCCATGTTTGAAAATCTCTGCAGGGATTCCATCGGGTCCAGTGCTTTTGTTGTTCTTCATCCCGGCAATAGCTTGCCGGAGTTCTGAGTAAAGTGGAGGAGTGTCCAAGCATGTGATTGGTGGCAGGTCTGGGAGATAATCCAGAATATGTGGGTCGACAGGGTTGGTATGGTTGAAGAGACTCTCAAAATGATTGGCCCAGCGGGCAAGAATCTCATGGCGGGCTTTAAAGAGCATGGACCCGTCAGCTGATCGGACTGGGGCGATGGCCCGCTTCCTGGGGCCGTACAATGCTTTTATGGCATCGTAAAAGCCTTATTAGATTAGTTATTGCAGTCTGCCAAGTTCTGGATTTCTCGCGCCTTTTGCACCCACCAGGTGTCCTCCATAGTCCGGAGGGCTCGCTGGGTTTCAGTTCTTGCAGCAGTAAAGGTGGTTTTAAGGGTGGGAGATCCAGGGCAGGACAGGAGAGCTTTGTGGGCCTCATGCTTGACTTTTAGGAGTAACTGTATCTCAGCTGAGTTGCCGTCAAACCAGTCCTGGTGACGTTTCTTTGATTGGCCAAGCGCCTCTGAGGCTGCACTGTGAATAGCCAGGTGCAAAGCTGGCCAGTCAGTTGTTTCCTCTGGGAGCTTTTTGAGGTTTTCAGCAAGGAGCCGTCGCAGGTTGTCTTTGGTGGTGAGGCTATTCAGCGCTATACAGTTGAGTTTTTTGTTCGGAGCGGTCCTCGGGCCACGGGGTTGAATACTCATGAGTAGTTTGGATCTGACCATAAGGTGGTCAGTCCAGCACTCAGCTCCACGCATAACACGGGTGGTAAGGACATCTTGTCTGTCCTTTTGACGGACAATCACATAGTCAAGGAGGTGCCAATGTTTTGAGCGGGGGTGCTGCCAGGTGGTCTTAAACCTGTTCTTCATCTGGAATATGGTGTTAGTGATGACCAGCTGGTGCTCTTCACAGAGGGAGAGGAGTCTGAGCCCGTTGGGGTTCATTTTCCCCACACCATGCTGGCCAATGACTTTACTCCACACCAGGTGCTCCATACCCACTCTGGCATTGAAATCTCCCATGAGTATGAGCCTGTCCGTGACCGGGGTTTTCTGTAGGATGGCATCAAGAGCTCTGTAGAAATCCTCTTTGATGTTGTACTCAGCATCAAGAGTTGGAGCGTATGCACTAATGAGAGTGGCAAAGCATCCCTTTGCCAGGGGGATGTGCCATGTCATCAGTCTTTCATTGATGCCGATAGGGGATTCCTGAATGTGCTGCAGCAGTTTAAACCTCACAGCAAAGCCAACTCCATGGTTACGGCGAGTGCCTTCAGGGACCCCCTTCCAGAAGAAGGTGTACCCAGCACCGACCTCTGTCAGGGAGTCCTCCCCATGTAGTCTGGTCTCGCTGAGAGCTGCTATGTCGATGTTATATCTTGCGAGCTCCAGAGCCACCAATGCTGTCCTACGGTAGGGCCTGTCAGGCGTTACGACCAAGTCCAGCAGTGTGCGAACATTCCACGAAGCAATGTTTAGCTTATTTTTTAATTTGGTTTTTTGAACGCAAAGGGGGGGATGCTCCGACGGTTGCGGCTTACCGTCCGGAGTGTGGGGAGCAGACAATTTTTGGACCACCTTTTCCAGGTCCTTCCGCATCACAGGGGTGAGCAGTGGGGGGCTGCTCAGTCACAATGGAAGCTGCCGAAAAGACGCGCTGCTCCATCCCGCAATCCTAGCGACCATCACTCCATTGCCGCCTGTGTGCATGGTTTGATTAGACACTCCCAGCCACATCCTTGGCCTGTGCCCACAACCATTCCACATCGCCACAGGACTTGGTGAGGAGGGAGGGGTCGGGGGAGGGGGGAGGGGGATGGGGGGGAGCAAGGAGCTTGCGCATAGGTAAGGATTTGGGTGAGGGTGTGGGTGCGCAGACCACACTCCCACCATGTCCTTGGCAGGTCTGAGTCGAGATCCAGTGGCATGGAGACCACGACGACTGGTGACCCAGCACTGCTGCAACCTTCATCCGCCTTCCCAGCCGTTGTGATGCTCGACTTAGGTCAGTCATCATCCTCCGCCTGTTCCGCCGTTGAGGACTTGTGCCTTTTTTTTTTCAGGGTGTGCTCCCTTAGCCTTTGCCTCTATAGACTACTCCACAAGGCAGTGGGACTATTTACCCATAGCTGCGGCAGTGGTTGGCGGGTGCCAGGGCGTGTTCCACTACTTGTTGGGCCTGCACACCGCGCCTCTGGGGCCCACTGCTGCTCCGAGATCCCCTACAGTTCAGCCTGGGTCCGCTAGGGCCCAGTTACCGTGTGTGGCCGTGAGGAGGCACTGTAGGAGTCTTGGTGGTGGAGAGGCTGTGTACCGACAGGAAGAGACTTACGCACTCTGCTCCTCTTTTTGCCCTTGCACAAGGGCTAGTCGGTGGCAGTAGCTGTAAGCAGAATGTAGCAAGCAGAAGCGGCAGCATGCAACATGCAGTAACTACTAAGCTGCTAAACTACAGGCACTACTATCCCAGTACTACTGCACTGACGCATCACACACACCCTGTGCTAATGCACGCACACACAGTGTATACATGCATACATTTACACATACATACATAAAGTTACATGTAAATAGATCTATGAAGCTTATAAACAGTAAGGCAATTAGTGCCGATGATCCAGTAGATGGCGCCGATGTTCAATCAATGTTAGAGTTACGCATTCTTCCAACAGTGCGAAGGTCACATAAGCTGATGAGATACTACAATTTAATTCATCGTATTATTTTTATACTGTCAGTAGGCTACTTTTAGAGCAACTTGTATAATGGCTAAAGGGCCTGGAACATATATTTAATGAATTGAAATACATTTAAACCTATAGGCTATAGTCTTACTGTATATTGAACTTGAATTCACTCAATACATTTTTTTTGGGGGGGGCACGTCTGGCGATGACGCTAGGTGTGGCGGCGTACTTATCAAATACGATGTACACTGGCGACGGTGTAGTCAATCCACACGTTAGAGTCACACGACAGTCTCCTTCGGTAGGTTATCCATGGTACTATCCACTCGCCATAAGAGCGGGCCGTGTGGCGAGACAGGTGCAGCGAACGACACCTGCTAGTTATACTGCATTCTGTGTGCATGGACATGTTAATGGTTGAAGTGAAGGGTGTTACCCCTGAAAGCATCGGCCCTAGAGGGAACTTCCCCCCTGTGTTTCCCGACTACAGTCTGGGAGCCCGAAACAGGAAAGGCGTAACAGAAGATAGCTGGTAAATTCAGCTAAACTATAGAAATAAAATTATCCATAATCCTTTTTATTTTAATGTTACAAACAGCTGGTCGAAAAAGCAGAGTTTTAGATGGAGCCTCAACGAGCGCCCGAAAGCATGGTAACGTTATACTGTGGAGAGATAGAGAGAGAGAGAGAGAGAGAGAGAGAGAGAGAGAGCCCAACGGCGTTAGAACAAAGCCGTGACTCAGAGAAATAAAACGTTTTTTCGCCGATTCATCACTAGAAGTCAGCATTCGAGTTTCATGCCTTAGACCGGCCCATTTTACTTCATGACTGACTATATTAAAGGGGTGATAGAATGATTATATAGGGTATTTTACACTGTTCCTTAAGGTCTCCTAATGGGGTATGTAACATTGGTTGGGCTGAAAATTGCCCGAATGCTATTTTATTAGGCCCTTAACTACCCTGTGAATATGGTTCTATTTGGAACAAGAGCTTTTCTTCCAAATATGGTATGCTAATGAATATTCAGAATGAGCTACGTGCTGATTGGTTTGATCAAACTACATAGAAACACATGGGAGACTTGACAGCAGGTCTAACTGCAAATTATACATTGTTTGTCGGGCTATTACGTTATTAAATTCACTTCTGAGACTTTTTTAAGCGATAAATCAATTATATAAAGCTCAAATATGGGACGTTTTACGAAAATTTATGACTTATTGCAAATTTGGTAAGACTGTGTGTTGGAGTTCAGCTGTCGGTGCTGCCTGTGTTGCTGCCTCGCTGCCCGGCCTGCCTTACTCCACAGACCCCGGTAGCTGGAGCTCCGTCACGCCTGGCAGCCCACAGCACTCCATACCAGCGCAAAGTCACCGTTTTGGGGTTAATGGACCAAACGCTGCTGCGCTGACAGAGCTTCAGGGCCTGCAGCTCACCTCTTCCTGCTAGCTAAATGGCCCGTGTGTGAGAGTGATAGCGCGGTCAGCGAGCTTGTTACACCATTAATCTCTTACAACAGTTCCAGTTAATCTTGGCTGGCTGTCAGCATAACTAGAGTAGCTAACTATATTTACAGTTTGAATTTTGTCACGCCACTTATACAACATATCTCTAAAGGTCTTATAAAGCTAACAACGGTGTCCGATTTCAAGTTAATTAATTTTTGTGAAGATTAGGGGTTTCGTTATCTATGACTGTCCCTTCAATCCTAGCTATGTGTAGCTAGCTACAAATCACGGATAGTTAGCTTCATTTAAGGCATAAATAAAGTATATTTACAGTTTGAATTTCGTCACGCCACTTATACAACATCTCCCTAAATATCTTATAAAGCTAACAACGGTATCCGATTTCAAGTTAATGAACATATGTGAACAGTGGGGGTTTCGTTAGCTATGACTGTTCCTTCAATCCTAGCTATGTGTAGCTAGCCACAAATCACGGATAGTTAGCTTCATTTTTGGTGTAATTTGTGTATATTTACAGTTTGAATTTCATCACTCTACTTATACAACATCTCCCTAAATGTCTTATAAAGCTAACAACGGTGTCCGATTTCAAGTTAATGAGTTTTTGTGAACAGTGGGGGTTTCGTTAGCTATGACTGTCTCTTCAAACCTAGCTATGTGTAGCTAGCTACAAATCAGGGATAGTTAGCTTAATTTACCCCATAATGTGTGTATATTTACAGTTTAAATTTCGTCACGCCACTTATACAACATCTCCCTAAATGTCTTATAAAGCTAACAACGGTGTCCGATTTCAAGTTAATGAATTTTTGTGAACAGTGGGGGTTTCATTAGCTATGACTGTCCCTTCAATCCTAGCTGTGTGTAGCTAGCTACAAATCACGGATAGTTAGCTTCATTTTTGACGTAATTTGTGTATAATTACAGTTTGAATTTCATCACGCCACTTATACAACATATCTCTAAAGGTCTTATAAAGCTAACAACGGTGTCCAATTTCAAGTTAATGAATTTGTGTGAAGATTAGGGGTTTCGTTATATATGACTGTCCCTTCAATCCTAGCTATGTGTAGCTAGCTACAAATCACGGATAGTTAGCTTCATTTTAGGCATAAATAAAGTATATTTACAGTTTGAATTTTGTCACGCCACTTATACAACATCTCCCTAAATATCTTATAAAGCTAACAACGGTGTCCGATTTCAAGTTAATGAACTTTTGTGAACAGTGGGGGTTTCGTTAGCTATGACTGTCCCTTCAATCCTAGCTATGTGTAGCTAGCTACAAATCACGGATAGTTAGCTTCATTTACCGCATAATGTGTGTAGCTATATTTACAGTTTGAATTTCGTCACGCCACTTATACCTACAACATCTCAGTAAACGTCTTATAAAGCTAACAACGGTGTCCGATTTCAAGTTAATGAATATTTGTGAATTTCAGAGGAATTCTAGGAGGAGCTAGCTCTCATTGATAGAGCTACATCCAGCCGCAGGCTCTATCAATGAGACTCGCGGACAAGCGGCTTTATTTCCCCAATCGTTTGTTTAAATAACTCAACACATTATAATTACACACATTAAAAGATTAACTGGAACCTGTGGTAACAGATTGCTGGTGTAACAAGCTCGCTGACCGCGCTCTTACTCACACAAACCGGGCATTTAGCTAGCAGGAAGAGGGAAGGCCCTGGAGCTCTGTCAGAGCACCGGCGTTTAGTAGTCCATTAGCCAAAAACCGGTGACTTTGCGCGGGTATGGAGTGCTGTGGGCTGCAAGCCGTAACGGAGCTCAATCGAGCTCAGAGAAGGCCGGGGTGTGTGAAGGAAGGCAGGCCGAGCGGCGAGGCAACAACACAGGCAGCACTGGCTGCTGAATTCCGACACACAGTCGGACAAAATTTGCAATTAGCCATCCATTTTCGTAAAACGGCCCATATTTGAGCTTTACATAGTTGATTTCTCGCATAAAAAAGTATTAGAAGTGAATTCAGAAGACTACCTGATATCAGGTCAGTTGTGTAGCCTATGTAAATGTTGGGGCATGACTGTTCTTTAAGGTTCCGGATTTTGAGATGCTTACGTAAGCAACTAGCTTTGTTGAGATTCGCCCGTTTTCAGCGGCAGTTTCAAAATATGAGATTTTCATAGTAAAGGGGTGTCAATGGGACTTTGAGCTTCTATGTATGTCCTATTTACCCACCGAACTGTCGTTATTCAACTATGACAGGGTAAAATCGGTTTTGCATTCTATCACCCCTTTAAACATTTTTAATCAAAACCTTAGTATATAAGTCTGCAATAGCACCCTGTTCTCTACAGCCTTGTAATTCAGTGAATTTTTGTAAAATATCACTGATTCAAAGTGTTGCTTCACATTGTTGCTTGTAGATTTATTAGGAAAGTTAAAATGTTAACAACAACCCAGTGATGTTCAACAATATCAGAATCTATTAATCACAGATATCCAAAACTTGAAATTAAATTAATAATTTTTTCCTTTGAATAATATTTCATATAACTTTCTATTCCCTTTCAGTCGTGGGCTGTGTATATTTACTATCATAATTTCGAGGATAAAGGCATAATGTAATATTTCGGCATAAAAAGTGATTATATTTTAACTAATCTGATCATGTTTGCTTGTTCACACACTGTGGTATAAAGCTTAGATCAGGCCCAAAAAATCAAGCCCGACCCTACCCAAGCCTGTGCACGTTGTGTTCGAGCCTGGCCCGACACATTAACTGTAATTATGAGCCCGATTTAAACTAGAGATGGCCCAATACCATTTTTTGCTACCATGTACAATAAATAAACAACTTACGTAGATTTTCTTTAGGGCTTTATTACGCAGTATCGGATCGGTACATAAACTCCAGTACTTCCCGATACCGATACCAGCGTTTTAGGCAGTATCGGAGCCGATACCGATACTGGTATCGGAATCGGACCATCTCTAATTTAAACCAGACAATTTTTTTATGCATGGGCCGTTATAACTGACATTCTCAACTACAATTCTGAGTTGTTTGAACTACAGAAATCTGTTTAGAATTATCTTAATGACTAATGTAACAAGGACGAAGTATGAACCTAGCTCCCTCAACCGAATAGTGTGGGTAACAGATCAAGGCAGCAACATAATCAAAGCCCTGGAATCATATAGGAGACTTTCTTGTCTCGATCACCTAATTAATACTGTCCTTCACCACGGTCTGCATGCGACGCACTGGTAGAAAACGCACCGGATATAGGAGAGACCATATCTGCTGCTAAAGGACTCGTGAAATATCTGAAACAATCTGGCCTGGTTGCGCAGTTACTGAAGACAGTGCTACAGATGGGGGAGACACGATTTAGTACAGTTTACCTCACACTCAAGTCAGTGCAGGACCCAGAGCTACGGGAGAAGCTGGAGAGGCACAGCTTTCTCCCCACCCAATTAGGCTAATAAAGTAATGATTAAAAAAACAAACAAAAAAAACACAGTTCAGTGTCCGAAATATCGGCCCGACCGGGTCAAGTCAGGTCAAGTTCGGGCTCGGGCTCGGCCGGGCTCAGGCAGAGAATCTAAACTCTACTGTGGCACAACAGCTTATAGTAGATGTGCCTTCCACACTGACAGCAGCTATCCCTGATGCACACTACTGGCTCTGCTTCTGACACTTAATCACATTTCATATTTCTCAGCACAAATCTCTCCTTTTTACAAAGCTTTCTGATCAAGTCAAGTCAGTTTCATTAATGTAGTGCCGAATCATTTGGCATCATTAATTATACCAGGGCATTTTTCATATAGAGCCCACACTCTTATTAATTCTTATAATATTCAGTCAATGAGCAACCCTACCTGCCCACTCTGGAGTTATGGGCTCATATAGCTGGTGCTTGGTAATGTTACTGGCTCTTCATTGTCACTGTTAGCAGCAACTAGACTAGTAGCTGCTGCTGTGGAGCTACAAGAAAAAGTTTGATTCATAAACATAAACGCTGGTTTGCAGGCAATGTTGTAGTGTTTTGCAAGACCGCTAGCATCCTGCACTTCTCATAACTAACTTAGCTTTCCCATCTCATTATCTTCATTTGGCGTTACGCTAAAAAAGTGGCTGCGTCACTTTCTAGAGCTCTCCTTTTTAAATTGTCGCCTTTTTAGTGCCGTTTTGTGCTTTCTATTACCCGTTTAAAGTCGGAGGAGGACTCAAAACATAAATAGGTCATCATTAACCAGGCTACAATCTGCGAGTCGGCTGCATGAATGTTGAGAACAGTGGGCTGCAAGAAAAAATAAATACTGTAAATACAAAGAGTGGGCTGCGAGTGCAGGCAGCCTATGGCCAGCATCCATGATATTCAACATACCTGAACACTGGCCCTCACAACCAAAAAACCAGACCGGCCCACCGGGAATTCTCCCAGTGCTCCCGATTAGCCAATCCGGGCCTGCTAGAAGTGTAACTGTAGCAAGCATATCACTATCACTAATGTTATCCACAGCCATACATAGACAAAACAAATTATATATCCAGCTACAAAAAGCCTGATAGTCAGAAGTAGAACGGAAGTACAATGAGGCGTTGTCATGGAGTACAATGAGGCGTTGTCATGGAGATCTTACACCGTCTAAAAATGCAAACAGCCAGAGAAAATCTTATTGTGGTTCTCAAAGCGGCCGCTTCCAAGCGATTGACAGGAGAGTGTGTGCATATGTGACAGAAAAACGTAATGATGGGATTCCCATTACCAGAGCAGTCATTCACCTGAAGGCCTTGGAAATATTTAACATTAATTTAAATGTGACGCTTTCATCTAAAAAAGATATTGAAATATTATTTTATTTAAAAGATGTTAAAAACAACAGCCTACCTTGTTTTGTTCAATGTGTTTTTATTAGAATTATTTTCAAATAAAATTATTTTCTTATTTCTTATTATCTTTCTTGTACAATATTTGGCAATATTAGTATTTTTTCGTAAGAAAGCTTTTTTGCACACCTCTTTTGTCGGGCAGGTGCGTAGAATATGATCAAAAGTGGCAGATCAAAATTTTTAGAAAGCAATAATTTATTTAGAAGAAAAATACAACGTTTTGGTCTCAGGTGAATCGAGCGTTGCTTGTTTTAACAGAGTGGCTCCGTCTCCTTCGCTGGAGCTCAGCTTTAGCTGCATTTGGGCTTGGGGTTGGGTTAGCAACAGCAACAAGTGTCTTGTTACATAAACATTCTTGCCTTTAATTTCAATGAGGGAGAAGTAGTGCCGATACTCCAGTTCAAGAACGCTACCTTTGAATTTCCCTGGCTCGTTGCTATTTAGTGGTAGTCAGAGCGTGCGGTGAGACCAAGGGGGTAAGCTTCGCTTCAGAATGCGTAGCTCCTATGGCGCCATTTTGATGCTACAAAGTGATCACCCCCCGTTAGCATCCCATTGACTGCCATTCATTTTGACGTCATTTTGACGTCACTTTGACAGCGAATAACTTTACATTTGAAGCGTTTAAAGACTCTATTTGTCCATTGTTTATTTCTAAAGAAACATGACAATGTAAAAAAGGCTCCATTACCATGTATCTCACGTTATGGCGGCGTAGCAGATGTTTTTGTAAAAATAGGCTAACGATTGTGTCATAACCAAGTGACTTACTGTCGCATAGTAGAGGAATTACCGTACAGTACAGGAGAAGCTCGCAGGCAGTTTCGACTTACGTTAGCTGTTTAGGCTTAATTACTAATTTTAACTAGCATGTTAGTGATCAATAATTAGCCTGTGCCTATGTTATCTCCTTACATATACTTACACTCTCCGTCTCTGTAAGATTGGGAATGATTGAGATTTGTCTTGGCACAGCTACCAGAAGACTTACAACTTTCAGACAGGTTGTTCACGTCACATTTACGTTGTCTCTGTCAGTTGGAGACTGTGCAGTAAGCTAATGATCACCGGAAAAGTGCTTCTAATATCCTTCACTGGTCTCCGTCCAGAGCAACTGGCTCTGTTGGACCATTTTATATATGTCAATGGGTGAGACAGCATGAGCAGGGCATCCGCCAACCCAGCCAATCATCATCGCATTTGCAACAGTGTCATTATCCCCACCTCTGTTCTCTCCAGGCAGCTGGTGTGTAGCCAAAGCCTGACACCTTGCGCTTCATTCAATCAAGTAACGCGCCACTTTACATTCTCAGTAACGATAACGGCGTTGCAACGATGGGAAAAGTAATTAATTAGATTACTCTGTTACTGAAAAAATAACGCCATTAGTAACACCGTTATACTTAAAAGCCGTTACTCCCAACACTGCTGATGTTACCATGTTGCTACCAATTGTCTGTAACGTTAGCTGGCCACTTATGGTAAAACATGCTAACGTTAATTTTCTGCAAATTGAAATTTAGCTACTTTTTCCTAATTTAAACGTAGTGTCAGCGAAATGCAAAATGGCGATTGTCAATGCTTATCATTATTTAACGCTAACTATTAGCAAATGTCTAACCAAGTTTCATAGAACTTTTGGCTAACTGTAATGACCATAAAGCACCGATAATGTCTTACTGTTTGCGCCATCAGTCTATGGTTGGCGCATTTAGCCTTTACATGCTTTTAAGAGCCAACGTTAGCAGAAATAAGCTAATTTAACTAAGTTACTTTACTAAGTAAGTTACACTAAAGAACAATACACTGTTGTTGATTCATCTGTATTCTCCTAGATAATGAATGAAGTACAGTTACATGCTAGTGTGCATATATATGAGGGGCTCAAATGGAAATTGATGACTCTTTCTTTCTTTCAGAAATAGGAGTGTGGAGAGCCACGATGGCATGTGCACCGACCCAATGACTCAGAATTAAGTAATAGTTACTTTTCTTTTGCTATTTATTGTACAACATTAAACTTTTATAGGACTTGTTTTGTAAAACTAGGCCAAGGTAATAATGCATTTTCAAATAACTGTGTGTAATTAAGAATGCTGCTCATCTATTTATTTTCTCTATAGCCTAAAATATGATACTTTTCTCACTATTACAATGTGTTTTTCCATCCTTGGCATTGAAGATATCTACATCTATTGGTTCGGCTGGGGAGGTCTGCGGTGTAGGAGTCTTCTCCCTTTTTTTACCAGTCCCTACAAAGAAGAGTAGCCCTGGATGTCCTCCTTGTTCACTGTGGTGGGAATGACCTGAGAGATGTCAAGGGCGTCAACCTCGTCGCAGGAATGAAGGACCTACAGCACCGTTGTTGCACCGGGTGCCACTGCCCTCACAATTCGATTCGATTACGATTCACCAGGTAACGATTCGATTTGATTCGATTCTACGATGCATTGCGATGCATTGCAATGCATCAACATTCTACTGCATACAAGGCAAATTTTTCATCAGTCATGAGCAGGTCTCAACATTAAAAAAAATCTACCATGAAGCTTCAGAAAATGGTTATAACCCACCCAGCTAGCCACTGCCACTGGATGTTGTGCCATAAGCAGTAAAGCTAGACCAGGGGTCATCAACTACATTTATGCAAGGGCAAGAATTATTTTAAGCAAACACTTCAGGGGCCGGACTTTCAAATAATGAAAATAAAATTATATCTAATACGCATCTTCTTGTTTGATATTTTCACTTTCTTACTAAATTAATGCTATATTTTTTACATGTATTAGTGTAAGCAAACCCCTAAAAACATGGAAGATCCATAATGATAACTAGATAGGCTACTTAACTAGAAAATGATCTCAGATTAGGGGGCAGTTCACTGAGGAGTGATGGTTAAAGACTTGATTACTGAAACGTAATCCGTGTCCTGATTGGTGGAAAATGCTTACAGAAAGAAAGGCCTGTTGTCAGGTAAACATCGCACTGTCAAGAGCCTGAAGTGAAAAGTTGTGGAAAACAGCAGCTGTGATGATGAATGGACTGATAAGCAGGCTAGCATTCCTTCTGTATGCCTCATTTGAAATAAGACAATGTTGTTGCTAAATAATACAACCGGCAACATCATCAAGAATAAAGAACGCGGCGTCATTCACGTGCATATTAAGTAGCCGCATGTATTTGTTGTGGTCTTATAATACATCCATAGGTTTACCGCTCCAGCGGAGAGGATGGCTCGTTTAGACAGCAGCTACGTTTACAAGAGTTTGTCCAAAGATCAAGATTGGTTGCGAATTAAGATAAACACTTAGACTACAAACTACATCTTTCATTTTAGCTTGTTTGTAAAGTCGCTATTTGCAGAGTAGAGCTGTGTTTGCACAGCGCGGTGGGACGAAGTGGACAGCCAGACAGAGCAGACTGAAATATCGCTTTCTGCCTGTACAACAGGTAGGTGGGTATTGATAAGTATTGACTCTGTAATCATTGAGGGTTTATTGTAGGCTACTTACAGTAGGCTAACGAGTGTAGCGTTAGTTCATCTGCGCCATCGGCGGTAAATAATCCCCGGTAACGTTTCCAGTCAGTTAGCTACATGTGCTGCGTGAAACGCACACACCTTGAAATGTTAACATTCACACGCTTCGTGCCGCTCTGTATGACGTGTGCTGATGCAGCAGACAGAGCCACAGTGACTGGCCCGTGCGGGCCAGAAACTTCACAACTTTATTGTCCACTCAAGGCCAGAAAATAAACAGTGACATAATCGATTATGGCACTTTGCCGCATCGATGCTGAATCGTGCATGCCCCGCATTGCAATGAATTGCCGAATCGATTATTGTTGACACCACTAGTTAATACAGGTAATAAGTGGAGAACAGGAGGGCTTCTTAAAGGGGTCATAGTTGAATAACGACAGTTCGGTGGGTAAATAGGACATACATAGAAGCTCAAAATCCCATTGACACCCCTTTATTATAAAAATCTCATATTTTGAAACTGCCGCTGAAAACGGGCGAATCTCAACAAAGCTATTTGCTTACGTAAGCATCCCAAGACCTGTACCTTTGTCACGCCCATGGGTGTATTAAGAGAACGGTCACGTCCCAACATTTACATAGGCTACACAACTGACCTGAGATCAGGTAGTCTTCTGAATCTAGGTCGCACAGATCTCTGCTATTCCATTACAAAATTCACTTCTGAAACTTTTTTATGCGAGAAATCAACTATGTAAAGCTCAAATATGGGCTGCTTGGATGGCTAATTGCAAATTTTGTCCGACTGTCTGTCGGAGTTCAGCGGCCGGTGCTGCCTACCAAACGCCGCTACCAAACGGTGGCTTTGCACAGGTATGGAGTGCTGTGGGCTGCTAGCCGTGACGGAGCTCCAAGTACCTCATAGCAGGCCGGGGTCTGTGAAGGAAGGCAGGCCGGACGGCGAGGCAGCAACACAGGCAGCACCGGCCGTTTAACTCCGACACACAGTCTTACCAAATTTGCAATTAGCCATCAATTTTCGTAAAACGGCCCTTTATAGTTGATTTCTTGCTTAAAAAAGTCTCAGAAATGAATTTACGAAATAGCCCGACAAACAATGTATAATTTTGCAGTGTCTGAAATATGAGACCTGCTATCGAGTCTCCCATGTGTTTCTATGTAGTTTGCTCAAACCAATCAGCGCGCAGCTCATTATAAATATTCATGAGCATACCATATTTGGAAGAAAAGCTCTTGTTCCAAATAGAGCCATATTCACAGGGTAGTTAAGGGCCTAATAAAATAGCATTCGGGCAATTTTCAGCCCAACCAATGTTACGTTAGCCTCGTGAGACCGTCCTGATCTCGCGAGCTCCAGTTTTCCACTCGCAGATCAGTCTGGCATCTTGAGGCAGAGAAAATTTTGAGCCGTTAGCCAAACGACCGGGCCAATCAGCGTTGGTTTTGAGGCGGGTTAGGTGGTGATAGACAGATGGTTTATCCAATCAGCTAACCAGTATTTTCAGACAGCGGTCCGGGAACCTGAAATGGTGCCTTTTATTCCTAAATTCTCGTTACACAAACGGCAAATATCCTTTACCGACATGTTGCCTGCTTGCTGAGCTAACGAGCTATGCTTTTGCCTGCAGCAGCAGGGGCTTGTGGTTGTATTTTCATACGCTTCGTGGATCTGATTGGTTGATTTGGCCCGTCTATCACCAACATAGGTGATAGACAGATGCTTCATCCAATCAGCTAACCAGTATTTTCACCCCTTTCCAAAAGTTCTCCAACGGAAAGTTCCCAGATGGATATGCCGAGCAAATGCGAAGCGATCCATCTGGCGGAGTCAGGTTAATGTTACGTACCCTAGGAGACCTTAACAGTGTAAAATACCCTATATAATCATTCTATCACCCCTTTAAAGAAACAGGTATGTGAGAGCCGTAATTCTTACTGGTTGGTAGTTGATCAAATACTTATGTCATGCAATAAAATGCAAATTAATTATTTAAAAATCATACAATGTGATTTTCTGGGTTTTTGTTTTAGATTCGGTCTCTCACAGTTGAAGTGTACCTGTGATAAAAATTACAGACCTCTACATGCTTTGTAAGTAGGAAAACCTGCAAAATCGGCAGTGTATCAAATACTTGTTCTCCCCACTGTAAATGCTCTCGTAGTTTCCTGTCTTACCGCATACTGTAATATTTTGCCTGTAATAAGACCGAGATAATAACATTAAAATAAAGTAATAAAAACCATGGTGAATAAATGCTGATTAATGTAGCGGTTATAGTTTTAAAAATATAAAAAACAACTAAGAAATAGCCTACCTACAGCTGCTGCAGTCTCTGAAATACATTAGTTTTAAATTCGTGAAATTGTAGGCTACCTGAGGGTACATATTTGTGGCGCTGCAAAAATGTGGCCAGAGGTGCATTTATCCCATGAGACCTTGGTTAAATCAACACCTCTCTCAGCACTTCAGGTGGAAGTTGGACAAATGCCAATGCAACTAAGAAGGAAACGGGTAAGGGGGTAAGGGCCAGTAATTGGGCAAATCTACGGAGTCAAAAAGATTCACATCTTACAAAAGGGATAGGAATGAATGTGGGGAAAGCAGTAAAATAAAAAGGTATGTATTTTGAAATATGATTTCAGAAATTAGGATTCAGTGATTGGGTTACAAGTCCAACCATTTTAATGCCATCTGTTCGACCATGGTTACTGCCTTAGCCTATAGTTGATTTTTCAAGTACATTCAAGCAAATGTAATTAATATGCAAGCTTATGTGAACACTGTGCTGCATGAGAGATATGGATATTATGTACATTTATTTACTGATGGTTCTAAGAAAACAGAGAATGGAAAAACAAGCTGTGCTTTTTATATTCTTAAAATACTTAAAAGTAGAGGGGTATAAAAGATTAACTGATAATTTATCTGTGTATGCAGCTGAAATGATAGCAATTTCACTTGCTCTACAGTGGATAGAGGAAGTCAAACCGAGAATGCTCAGATTTAAATGCAGCCCTGGCCAGTCTTAAGGATGCGTCATCAAAATGCAGAGAGGACATTCTTTATGAAATTATATTATTCTTATATAGAGTCAGTAGACTGGGAATAGATTTTATGTGATATATATGATAGTTTTTATGGGGACCAGCATCTGAGGGAATGAGATAGTAGACACAGGCTAAAAATGGATTAAAAGCAAAAAGTGAAAAAAAAAAAACAGATGCAAAGATTTCATGTGGAACAAAATTAAGATACAGTGGCAAAGTCTATGGAACACTGCATTTATTTCAGATTCACTGGAAAGTGGGGGAGGAAAGGGTACAGGGGAAGAATAAGAGAGAATAGTGCCTGTTTAGCAGAATGAGGTCACACAAAGCATCTCTGCACCTTATTAGGAAACATCCCACTGGAAATTGTGATGCCTGAAATCAAATGAGACTGTGTATCATGTACTTCTATTATGACCTAAATACTCAACTGAAAGACTGGTGTTAAAGGATGTACTGGAACGTGAAGGAATTAATTCACATTAAAACAATCTTTGCAAATAACTCTGGAAATATGGTGTTAAAACTCATCTTCACATACATATCTAAAACAAAAATCGACTAATCACAAGAATGTAAGGAAAATATAACAAGGATACAGTAGGAGGCGATAATGCTCCGACTGGTTACAAGTCGCCTTTAAAAAGAAGAAGAAGAAAGCCCACGCACCGGAAGAGAATTTGTCAATGGTGTGTATAGAGTTTACTGTCATGGCCACTCGTGGTTCCTAAAACAGCATTTTAGCAAGCAATTATATCCAAAATTAACACTTTTCTTTATCGTGGAGTGGTTGTTGCTAGAACCCATTAATCAGGTTTAAGGTAGTAACGTTAAGACTGCTTGTGAGCTGAGTTTGATAGTGGATCTGTTCGCACTTCATTCAAAATGAAAACTGTTTTGATGGTGGCAGAGAAACCATCCTTGGCTCAGTCTATTGCCAAAATCCTCTCTAAAGGTGGGTACGAATTTATTTCTATGTAATATGCTACAACGTGAGACTTTTATTTAACACAAAGGGACATTCCCCAGGCTAATGGCAACAGACTAACGTTGGAGTAACGTTATCGTTTTGCTTTTTAAGTATTCTAACGTTAGTTATAAAGGCGCTGTATTCAACAAATACAGCGCCTTTATAACTAACGTTAGAATACTTAAAAAGTTAAGTATTGTGTCAACTTAAACGTTTGACAAATGGTGGAGTACAGTTTGAGTGCTAATTATTTCGTATTTATTCCATTCTGCGTTGGTTGTTTCCATGTGAATTTTGTGTATTTAGTCAGGTTGTTGTCGGAACATCATACCGACAGTTTCTGGAAATCGTCTCGGTAGGCGGTCTCATGCTCTCCACCTGAGATGAGTCCCACCACTTTCGTGTCATCTGCATATTTAATAAGAGCAGGAGGTAAGGATTGGTTTGCAGTCATGTGTATAAAGTGAGTACAGTAGTGGGCTCAGCACCCATCCTTGTGCTGAGTTTGAGTGTGAAGCGTTGATTGTAGCCGCGGTGTTCCCAGCGCGCGATATTTTTTTTCCTACTATGGCCACACCAAGACCCAATTTATAAAAGTAACTGTGTGCACAAAAAGGCCCCACCCATGACATTTTCATAGACTTTTTCACCATATACATCTCAAAAGAGAGGGGGGGGGGGTTGCTTTTTAAAATACAATATATCCAAAGAGACACATGATATTACCATGCACAAAACTAGAGAAAAAGGGAAAAAGAAAAAAATATAGAGATAAATATTCAAGAGGAAAACAATTCCATATAAAGTTACCACAACCAGTTAAGAAATTAATGAACATTACCCCACATATTCATAAAATCTGCTGCATTAGTACTTACACAAACAGACAATATCTTACAATGTTTTAAATAAGAAACATACAATATCTAACAACATTTTTTGGAAATAGTTTTATATCAAATTCTTCATTAACAAACAAACAATATCTTACAACATTTTTTATAAGAATGGTTTTATATCAAATTCTTCATTAAGGCCATGAGGAGACATTGTGTTTAGATAATGAATCCAAAAGGTTTCCCGTTGGAGGAGCCTTTTATCCTGGTCTCCCCCTCTAGGAGGTTTGTTGACTCGCTCCACCCCTATATATCTGAGGGCGCTGACATTATGCCCTGCCTGTTTAAAATGAGCTGCTACAGGGCTGCGCTCATCCCCTGTTCTAATGGTGCTTCTGTGTTCACTGATTCTGGTCCGTATCGCTCTCGTTGTTTTACCCACATAAGCTAAACCACATGGACAGCGAATTAGATAAATCACATGTGTGGTGCAACATGTAATCGCACCGCGAATAGATGTTAATTTGCCAGTGTGTGGATGATTAAAGCTTTTACATTTGTGCGTATATGAACACTGGGCGCAACTACCACATTTATAGTTACCATCAGGCATACTAAGAAAGGAAGTTTTGGGTTGCGGACGTATGTCATTTTTAACTAAGCGATCTCTTAAATTAGGAGCACGCCTAAAGATAAGCTTAGGTTTTTCTGGAAAAATTTTCATTAATCTAGGGTCCGAATCAATGATGTGCCAATGTTTATAAACAGATTTTCTGAATTCTAATACCAGTGGGGAATATTTAACACAGCATAAAGGGGACTCATTTAGATCTTTAGGGCACTTTTTTGGTCGAAGACACTCCTCTTGTGTTGTAGGTTTATAATTAATTTTTATTTAGAATTCAATATACAAATACCCATGTCATCACAATCTGTAAACAAAAAACTATACATAAATAAGTGCAAATAATATAATATGAAAGTAAGTATGCAAGTAATAAATTAAACAGAAACAAATAAAAAGATACATATGTAAAGAAGTGACAGATTTACAAACTCATTAATGATAATGACAGCAGGCGTTCCTAATTAAATATTTTTGAGTAGACCTCAGATATTAAAATACCTTTCTTATTGGTTACCAATTTAACCCTTGTGTTGACTTTGGGTCAAATTGACCCGTTTTAAATTTTTTTTTTTTATATCAGAAAATATGGGACGTAGAAATAATCGCTGAAAATGTGTAGAAGAAAAATTTAACAATTTAAAATGTTGGAAAAAGCAAAACCAAACTGTGAAAAAAAGGTTTGACGGGAAGACAACAGAAGGGTTAAGAGACTCAAAGTATATATCAATTTCAGTTTGGAATTGTTTAAAACATGATGTTGCTTTGGAAAATGTTGCTTTGTGAATATGGAATTTACCTAATAAAATAAAGAGGTTTATATTATTACATAAATTCCTATCTTAACATTAAATATATGTAACCTAATAATGTTTCCCTTCGAGTGTAATTGTATGTGTTGTTTTAGATACCATATACTTTTCAAAACAAAACAGAATGAACAACCATAAAAAAGATGGGTTAACAATTCTTTGTTCGGTCTTAGAAAAGCTACAATAATTATCAAGCATGAATTTTGAGATAAACAATATTTAATGCAATATTTTCAAATGTAATTCCCTAACTTTGTTTGTGATACAATATCTAAAAGGAACAAGCCACGCCCTATGCCAGTTAATATCAGTAAAATGAGAATTCCAGAAAAATTTACCACAAGGTGTTATTTTCTTTAAATTTAGCAAGCATTTTCTAATGTGCTTATTAGTACATTTGCTGCTCAAAATATCAATACCATTTATATAAAGAGTAAAATTAAAACCAGGAACTTCATTTTGTTTTTTTATAACTTCATTCATTCTAATATGCCATTAGGTATAGATTTGAAAACAGAGTTATATTCTTTGAACGTTATCGGGAGTGCCTTCTCTCTAATAAAGGGTTCATAGTTAAGTAATTGGCTGTTACAATCAAAAGTCTTTTCAGAAGATATCTCTATCGATCCATTTCTGCAAATAGAATGACTTGTTCCCTTTTAGTGATGCATTCATTATTCCATAAAATAGACTTGTGTGGAGAAAAGTTATGAGAGTGACACAGCTTCCAGGCCAAAAGAGCGTGTTGATAAAATTGGGATAGTTTTAATGGCAATCATGTAATGTTGTAGTTACATTTCAATAAAAATGTTATTGAGGATAAAGACCTTTTTTCATCCCTTTTTTCTTTGAGCTAACAGCCTGAGATTTCCACTTTAGTAATGGGACGTTCGCAATCAATTTTAAATTTTTCAGATATAGTTGGTGTAAATGCTTTAACTAACTCAACAAATTTATCACAATCAACAAATTGAATATCTGACTTATAGCCTATATATTGCTATAAAATGTACCAACATATCTTGAAATGTCTAAAGAAAAAAAAGTTCCCTAGCCACATTAACGCCACACTAACGCTCACAACAGTATTATTGTGCTCATATGTGTACTTGCATAATATTCTTTATAATTATTATTGGAGTGCTCACAATGGCTGTGTAACGTGGACCTATGTTTGAGTTACTTTCTCTAAGATTACAGCAGCAAGGACGTTGTTAAATAGAATATGGAGCTGATGTAGGCCTGCACGGTATTAGAAAAAAATGACTTTGCGATATGAAAAAAGACTAATTTTTACAAGATGAAATAAATGGCTCTATTCGGAAATAAATCATTCTCGACTACTGGGGTGATTTTGTAGGGGAGTGCATCGACATAGAAAATAAAAATGAAAAATGAACTTTTCTAATGTGAACTAGAGCTGTAAAGATGAATCAATTAGTTGTCAACTCTTAAATGAATCGCCAACTATTTTGATAATCGATTATTCGGTTTGAGTAATTTTTTAAGACAAAAGTAAAAATTCTTTGATTCCAGCTTCATTCGTCAATTTCCCATAAACAGGAGTTTCAAAAACCTCTTCTTCACAATAAAACATCTTTGGTGATTCGTCACGCGAGTCATTTGGACAATATAATTGTTTTCTCTAACGTTGTTGTTAACATGTTTAACGTTATAATGGAAAGCAAGCTTGTTGGCTAGTCAGTTTGTCAGCTAATGTAAGATCAGTGAATTGTGTTGTTAGCCTACAATGTTAGCTCAATGTGAATGATTTTGGCAAGGCTATATCCTCCACTGCATTAGTATTATTATCAGATTTTTAATGTATATCTTGTCGTAATGTATATGAGCGAAATATGAGCAATATGAGGATGGTAGGCAACTAGGACTACAGTTCAAAATTAGCCAATTGGCTAACACTGGCGCATTTACAGAAATGTTCATTAATGTGCATTGTCCTAATTAAATAAAAACAATATTAATGAAAACAAACATGTAATGAAACAAGAGTTAGACCCATTGGTGTCTGGTTTAACGTTAATAAGTAGGGTTGGGTACCGAGACCCGGTGCTAATACGGCAACCGGTGTCTTAATGACCGTTATCTACCGGACCGAATAACAACGTGGATTTTGGTGCCTTATTTAGGTGCCACTTAAATGCCTGCACTTATCTCTGATGCTCCGAAACGGACGTTAGAGGCAACTGAAACAACAACAGGTAACGTTAGCCTACCGTTAGCTAGCAGCTGGAGTAAACACGGTTAAAATGCTGACAGCTTAACGGTGTAAAAGTGTGTATGTATTTCACTGTAGAGGATTCCAACAACAGTGTGTAGCTGCCGTTGTCTGAAAAACAACACGTGCTGCATTTAGAGTTATTGTAAAATACCATTTTCCCATGCAGTGATTGTTTTTGTCGTTTAACAGGAATTTACTGTATGAAATGTGTCCCCTTTTTCAGCCCTTCTGAGTTTGCAGGTATGAATTGTGGTCACCACTACGTATTTTCTTGTCTTTATTTTTGGTAGTTGTTTGGTGTAGTTTCATCGTCCATATGACTCTGCGATTCACTTTTGTCGGGTCCACTTCGTGGAATGGATGATTAAGTTAGACTCAATGTTTTCTGTTGAGATGCTGAAGCATTGACGTTGTGCTATTATTGTGGTAAGCTAGTTGAATTTTGTAGTAGACACACTGTACAGAGTTTTTGTTTTAATTACGTTTGAACTGATTCCAAACTTTGGACACTTTCTGTTGTTTTCTCCAGCCTGTCTCTTCTCTTAGCCCCTCACTATTTACGCTCACTTTCTTCATTTTGTAATCTGTGCCATCAGTCTTCATGGCATGTGCCAGCAGCGTCAGCCCAGTGTGCGACCGTAATAATCATCCGTACAGAAACACCGTGAGCGATACATTGATTAAACAAAGCTTCGAGGCACATCATTTTTAGTAATCAAAGTTTTTTTATCAAATTATTCGAGTTACTCGAGGAATCGTTTCAGCCCTAGTAGAAATACACTGATTGACTGACATGAAACCATTGTATTCATATAATACTATCAATCCAGATTAAAGTGAATGATATTAATAATGCATGCATGTTGCTTCCTCTAATTTTCAGGTTGTGGTCGACTGTTGTGGCCTTGGTTGTTTGATAAATTGATCAACATTGATGGTGATTGGTGGTTTGCTGTGCATGCAGAGCCTGCATGTTACGCACTATCAACAAACTCTGTGTATCCAAGAAAAGTGTCAGACACAGACTTCTGTTGTAGATTAGTGTGCGTTTCCTGGGCCGCCACGGTAAAATTTCTGCCGCCACGGTATCAGAAATAGGGCAGATGCACAACATGGTTTCCGCTATGTACAATGCACACCGTCGCTCCTTAAGCTGTTTATGAAAAGTCATAAAATCGTAATTACATGACTGCAGAGCTGTATGTTCTACTGAACTCAAGCGAACTGTCATCTGCTCTCTCTCCCCATTTTAGGGTGAGCAATTGAAATAATGACAGGATGTCATCACTCGCGAAGTCATGGCAACCAAATAAACAACAGGGCGAGTACTACTTGTCACTCAATCTTAGGCAAAGTGACAAATAGCGACGAAAGCCACGACATGAAATCCGCACTCACGCTGGTCCAGTGAAATATGACAGCTACAGTTTATTGGAAAATAGCATTGTGGACTAGGGCTGTAGCGATACACTAATCTAACGATACGATACACGATATTCAGCTCACAATACGATATATATCACGATATTCAGCCAACGATACGATTCGATATATTTCGATTAGAGGTGGGCGATATATCGTTTAAACGATAATATCCAAATTGTTGTCTGGACGATATGTAGCAATTTTAATACTGTAGGGGTTTGTTTGACTGTATTTTTTTGTTCAAAATCACGATCGTCCCGCACGAGAATTGGCTGCTAGTTCTTACCTGTGCGTTATGACGTTCACTCATGTCAACAAAGATGGCGGTGCGCGACTGTGCAGTGGCTCTCCTGTCGGTGTATATTTATACAAGTACGTACAGCCACACTGAACTAATCAATACAGGACCACGATACAACACAGCCGTTACGAGAGCCTTCCAGGCGGCTCATAACATCCCGGAGGAAATAGCCTGACGGAGCCCTCCAGCTTGTTGTCGGCGCTAGCACGCCGAGCTAGCTATCTACCGGCAGAATGAGAAAATGACTCCGGCACGACTAGAGGCGGAGGACTGCATTTTTGGGCACAATTAATGGAGTAACAACTGCAGGATTGTTGCCCAGTATGGCTCACCTGACCTGGAGCCGTGTCGGTAATATACTGTACTTTTTATTTATTACGAAAACAGCACACTGCCGTCTACATAGCCCCTGATGCTAACGTTAGCAAAAGTTTGGTTCATTGCTAACCATAGTGAACAAACTGCAGCGCGATCACCTGGATACGGGATACAGGGGACTTTTACAAGGCGTCCTTAAAGTCTGATCCCCTCCAGCTTTCTCTCAGCATGTAGATTGTGTTACTAGAGGGAAGAACACACTAGACCATGTATACTCTAACATCAAAAAAGCACACAGAACTGCACCTCCCCCTCACCTGGGACAGTCAGATCACATCCAACTCCTGATCCCAGCATAAATCCCGGTCAGAAGGACTATACAGCCAAGTAGAAGGACTATCAGAACCTAGTCTGACCCGGCCCTGTCCCAGCTCCAGGACTGCTTCCAATAAGGACATGGTTGTGTGCAATATGTTACAGAACAGAGCCCTTTGTTTATTGTTATGATTTCATCTTGCTTGTACATTTTCCCAACAGAACCACTGAAATAGCCTCCGAACAGGGCTTCTTTTAACTTCTAGAAGGATTTCAAAAATATCGTCTGAATATCGATATCGAGATATTGAAAAAAAATATCGAGATATTCATTTTTGTCAATATCTCCCGCCCCTAATTTCGATACACTTAAATCTTTTCCTGAAAGATTTAAAGGGGACAGAGTGATTTTGGTGACATCTTGTGAGTGTTCCATTTACTTGGATTTAATTAATTGAAATGAAAACATCAATTACACAATATATGTCTCTGACTGGACAGAGAGTCTACAGCAGGGATCATCAACTAAATTTTTTTTCAGAATTTTTCTAAGCACTCTGGCGGCCGGACTTTCAAATAAAGAAAATAAAATGAATTTATACCTAATACGCCTATTCTTGTTCGAAATGTTCACTTTCTTACTGAATTAATGCTACTATTTTTTTAACATGTATTAGTGTGAGCAAACTCCTAAAAAACATGGAAACTCCCTAATGATAACTGGCTCTTTAACTAGAAAAAGATCTCAGACTAGGAGGCAGTTCAATGAGGAGTGATGGTTAAAGTCTGTGATTATGGAAACATTATTGTAGTATGCAGCATCCTGATTGCTGGAAAATGCTTGCAGAAAGAGGCTGTTGTCAGGTAAACATGTCACTGTCAAAGACGCTGAAGCGAAAAGTTGACATGGAAAAGCCAAAAGCCCAGCTTTAATGATGAATGGACTGATAAGCAAGCTATGCACTCGTCATGTATGCCTCATTTGCAATGAAACGATGTTGTTGCAAAATAATACAACCATCATCATCACTCATCATCACATAACGATCGCGTCATTCACGTGCATATTAAGTAGCTCCAGATTGTCCGCTCTAGCGGAGAGTTTGGTTTGTTCAGCCAGCAGTGAGGTTTACAAGAATTTGTCAAAATTTCCAGATTCCCGGCAACCTAAGATAAACAGTTAGACTACAAACCGACAGCTTTTGTTTTAGCTTGTTTGTAAAAATTCGCTATTTGCAGAGTAGAGCTGTGTTTGCGTAAAACAGCGCGGTGGACTGAGCAGATTGAAATATCGCTTTCGACATGTTTATGCCGGTCTACACAGGTGAGTGCATTGATAAGTATTGACTTTCTACTCACGAAGGTTTAATTGTAGCATATTTACAGAAAAGAGACCAGCGTGAGTTCATCTGCCCCAGCGGCCGTTGGTAACTCTGTATCGTTCCCAGTCAGGTGCTGCATGTTTTAACCTTTTACACACACACATCTAGGCTCAGCTGTGTGTGTGTTTTAACGCACACACATCTCGGCTCAGCCGTGTGTGTGGAGCTCGGTCATCGCTGTAGGCTACAGAATCCTGGCATGTGAATAGAGATGTAAATACAGGGGGCTGGGTTTTTGCTCTAAATGCTTGAAATGATAAATAACAGAACGCATTTTTTCCTCTTTACATTTTGTGAATTCATGATTATTCTGGGGGCCAGACTAAAAGCTTTAGCGGCGGGCCGCCAGTTGACGGCTGCTCTACAGCGACACTAGCGGCTGGCTGACCAGAAAAACAGAAAACAGCAGAAAAACCTTCAAAATAAAATGTAACAGTTCAAAACGAACTTAAAACGTACCATCTCAAGCAATGTTTCACCTAATACCTTTAATAGTATTAATCTCAATACAAAACTTTCTCAGAAAAACCTTCAAAATAAAATGTAACCGTTCAAAACGTTGAACTTAAAACGTACCACTGAGGTATTAAAGGAAACTTATGGCAGCCATTGACACTCCTCATTTTTGCTTCCCATATGGTCTGACCACAATATGCTTCTTGCCAGCTCCAATACAAACTTGGCAGCAGGGTAAGACAGTTTTGAATTTTTCCAAAAGCGATGGCAAGGTGTTGCCCTGAGGCCCACCACAGTGTGCACATAGATCCTGCCTCCCAAAAGGTGCACGGTAGTAGGCCAGCTTTACGGGATCCCCACATGAGAGAGCCAGCCTGACGCAAGAACGTGTCTTTGCTCCAGGATGTGACTCCCACAGGTGTAGTCCATGCTGTCATCTGACAGTGCCTCTGCTAGTGTGGCCTGGTGGCAAGAGGAGAGGAGCCGCATTGAGTAGATAACTCGTGGTTTGGAACATTCCATGCAGCCGACTACTGCCCGTGCATGTTGGGCAGCAAACAGTCCGGACTCTTTCTGCTGCTTTTCTAGTGCGTCCGACATGAAAAAGTCTACACACACAGCATGCTTGTTCTTGTGGGACTGTTGGGCAGAAGGTCGATGGGCGTCAACTGTGTCTTTGCCCATAACCTCAGCCAGAGTCAAGTTATGATCACCTATTTCAATAAAGCACAACACAAACATGTATTAAAGTATTTTGCTTTCAGCTGTGGGCTTAATATGAATATGTGAACAGGTGTAATATTAGGCTAAAGCATGTTAAGTGGATAATCCACAAGGTTTGCTTGCTTTACAATGTAGTGAATGTTAAAGTAAAATTCTTACCAGAGGCATCAGGCATTGGTTCAGGAAGCCAGATCATCCTTTCAGGCGGGAGGACTGGTACTGAACAGCATTCAGTGTCATCACATTTGCATAGCTGAAGAAAGAGACTTATTTAGCTATATTGTATTTTTCATACATGGAATGCAGCTCAAAGTCCTTTACAGACAATATATAATAAAAGAAACATTACGAGTTATACATAAACAGAAAAACACAGGGAAAATAAGATTACCTGAAAAAGATACTGGCGTTGCCAGCAGTGTTTCTGCACCCACTCAGTGAATGCTGGATCCTTGTCTGCTTGTTGCTTGGTCACTGTTGCAGGATTGATTGCTGGGAAGAGTGTGGAGATAACCTGCATGACAGAATCTTCCTCTGCATCTGTGACTGCATTTATGATCGTGATTGGCTCTCCCTTTAACTTCAGCCGACTGTAGCGTCCTGCCACTGTGTCCAGCACTGGCACAACTGAAGTGCTCCAAGCCTCAGCAAGCTGTGGGTTTTTCTCTAGCTTTGCGGATCTCTGCCATAGAACTGCACCTCTTTAGCAGGTTTTCCATGTCCTCTGCTGTTTTGTCTCTCTCCAATGCACAGTTCTGCAGGCCGATGTTGAGTATAGCCATCACCATCTCAACTGGATTCTGCCAGCTCTGGCCTGGAGCTGCTCTGCAGGCAATGAGCATGTCCAGTTCTAGCATCTTAAATATTGCGATCAGACTGAGCTGAACTTTGACCAGTAGGGTGCGATGTTCTGTTCCACCATCACTGTACTTCACATGGATTGGTTTCCATCCTGAAGGGTCTTCCTGTGAGAGTCTTATTGTTGCTGCTGCATTTCTGTATGCTGTAGACTTTTGGAAGACAGTCCTGCACCACGATATTTACCTTGCCACTGTACCATGAACCCTCTGGCTGACTAGGGACATTGGGTTGCATGTATACTGTGGATGTGATGGATCCCTTGCTTGTCATGTCATGGTCCAGTGCTGCCATTTGGCTGGTTGAAGGCGCAATTGAGTGTCGACCTCGGACAATTCAATTCAATTTTATTTATAGTATCAAATCATAACATAGGTTATCTCGAGACACTTTACAGATAGAGTAGGTCTAGACCACACTCTATAATTTACAAAGCCCCAACAATTCCAATAATTACAGTAATTCCCTCAAGAGCAAGCAGTGCGACAGTGGCGAGGAAAAACTCCCTCTTGGGAAGAAACCTCGGACAGACCCAGGCTCTTGGTAGGCGGTGTCTGACGGGCCGGTTGGGGGTGTGAGGAACAGTGGCGATAATAGTCACATTAATAATGGAACAGTGACTGGATGTAGCGGGAAGCTGCAGGGTTCAGCAGGACGCAGCAGGGCACCGTTGAGCTCAGCAAGGAGTGCAGCAGGACCACGGCGACAGCTGGAACCAGGATCTTGGTGCCAACGTTCTCCAAGGAAATACGCTGGGGGAAAAAACATAAGGACTCCGGGGAAACTCCCCAGAAGCTAGGATTAGTAACTAGCATTTCCGGGACGGGATACACGCAAGTAGTAATAGTAATAGAGAGGGAGAGGAGGGAGCAGCTCAGTGTGTCAAAGGAAGGAAGTCCCCCGGCAGTCTAGAACTATAACAGCGTAACTATAACAGCGTAACTAAGAGAGACAGGTCATAAGGAGAGGTAGCTTTTTCGGGCTTAGAACTCTCCCCCTGCCGGATCGGGCTTGGCTGGCCTGCCTCCCTCTACTTTGTTATGTATTATTAATCTAACAATTATGAAGAGAAGCAGTTGGGCCAGTTAGGTGAACACTGCAACTCCTCACTCCCTAACTATAAGCTTTATCAAATAGAAGAGTTTTAAGTTCATTCTTGAAAGCGATTACAGTTTCTGCCCCCCGAACCCAGATCGGGAGCTGGTTCCATAGGAGAGGAGCCTGATAACTTAAGGCTCTGGCTCCCATTCTAATTTTAGAGACTCTAGGTACCACCAGTAACTCTGCATTCTGGGAGCGCAGTGCTCTAGTGGGACAATAGGGTATTAGGAGCTCTTCTAGATATGATGGTGCTAGACCATTTAGAGCTTTGTAGGTCAAGAGAAGGATTTTAAACTCAATCCTGTATTTTACAGGAAGCCAGTGAAGAGAAGCTAATACAGGAGAGATATGATCTCTTTTCTTAGTTCTTGTGAGAACACATGCTGCAGCATTCTGCACACCGGTGGACACAGGCTCCCCTGGTTCTCCAACCGGAATCTTTGCCTTATCGTCGATGATTAAGACAAATATGTCTGAACTCAGCTGATACATGCGAAGACGCAAGAACTTGAAGAGTGCAGCACAGAAGTGTGCATCAGGGTGAGATGCTCGGAGCTGTCTTCGCTGGATCTTGTACTTGAGTTCAAAGCGTGAAGTGAAGTTCAAGGCTCCGGGTGTAGGGATTCTGTGGTGCAAATTGCAATCTCACAAGGGCTTTGCTGGGCACCCTGGTTCCTTCAGGGCATTTGGACTTCACCTGTTCAATGAGATCCTCTAGCGACAACCACTGTGACAGGTGGGCAGTGCCATGTCTCCGATCATCTGCTGCAGTGACTTCACTGACTGCTTCTTCCATCTTAGAGAAGAATTCCTCAAAGTTTTCACCAGGACGACTGTTAAGGGTGCGCAAATCGACAATAATGCCAGGCTCTCCCAGGAGAGCCACTTGGATGCGCTGGTTCATGAGAGGATTCAATGGGGCTGAAGAATCATGGGAGATTTCCTGATTGCCTCAACAATGCTTGGTGTCACCCTAGCTACATTCGCTACCTTCCTCTTTAATTCTTTCTTCATGTACCTGGTGTGGTACTGTGGGAGAAATGGCTGCAGAGAACTGACAACTCGAGTGGTCTGGGTCAGCTTCTCGTCCTGTATTCTCCTTTCCACTTTCCACAAAAAGGTGACCCCAATCTTGCTGCCCCCAGGTTGGTATTTCAGCACATCGACCGGTACAGACAGCTGGATTCTGTTGATGAAGTCAAATCTGTGCCATGAACTTGCAAACTGTTCCAGGTGTACAGTCTCATCCAGGAGCACAGGCGTTAGAGTATCTGTTTGACACATAATATTGTCCAGCAACTGGTACCTTGCAGCCACCTCGGGGGTGTTTTTGTGGTGCGTCACGGAAATATTCTCATATACAACTCTGACAGGTTTACTTGAGCTATGATTTGCAGATGTAGTATCACTCTTCCTCTTCAGGTGCTCTGCATAGTTGCGAAGGCAAGTGGCAAGACTGAAAAGGTCCTCCTTCACTGCTCTCCAAGCATCAGTTGAGGACATATATGGTCGGTCACAGGGCTTGGTAGTGACTAATCAGAAAGGCAGCACACATGGGTTGCTCCTTAATTTTCTTTCTCTTCACTTCATTGTATCCTTCAGCATGATGGGAACACATCTCTGTCATGGTGAGATGCATCACGTATCGCAGTCTGCTGGTTTGTGATGTACCAAAGGCAGTTGGTTAGCGTCTGAAATTACAAAAAACAAAATGGTGTCAGGTATTTCATATTAAAGTTGTTGTTTATTACTCTTTTATAAATTAAATTTTAATACAAATACAACCATGTATATTGCACAGATATGTTTAATACATGGCTCAAGAGTGAAGTAAGCCTACTGTAGGCCGAGAAGTATCAGCCTATTCAAGTTAACATTGTGACTTATACGTAGCTTTTACTGTTCTGCCTAACACAAAACAATTGAAATATTTTTAATGTAGCTTTTATGTGCCCTATATGCATACAAATTTATTATGATATGAAAAATATCTTACGAGAGCCTGTGGCTAAAGTAGAAAAGTGGAACTCTTTAACAAATGTCATAATACCACAGGGCTGTAGTCAAGACCACCTTTGTCGAGTCCAAGACCGAGTCCAGGACAGAAAAAAAGTCTTATGCATGACAGTATCAAGACAATCATTTTGGTTATTTGTTGATCTAAAAGCAAAAACCGTGTCACAACACTTAGGATTTCTAAGTATAGCCATTCCCCTTGATATCATATAATCTAAAGAAAACAAAATGACGATGGTGATACCTCATAATAGCAGTGTTAGAACTGATAAAAACACCAATCCACTACTACTGCTAAGTACTAGTACTGAGCCTTTGAGCAACTAAATGACAATATAGCTTCACTCCAGATGTAGTTTAGAAAAGAAGTGACCAGTGTTAGAGTGTACCCCTATGGTTGGTTTATGCCTTAAAATAATGGGCAGGATCTCCGGGAAAAGGCATGATTTGTGTGTCTCCATTTCAAACATCACTGCAGGTTGACTGCTTTTAGCAGCAGAGGATGATTGTGGGCGACAATACTGTCATGGTTAGCTCAGAGAAACTCTACTGTCAAGGTTGCTAGCTGGCTTGGCAATGTTAGCTAATGTCCGCTAGCATACGTACAGGCTAACTATAGCCAGTTAGCTTTGTGTGTAACGTAACAAAAAGATTTAGGAAACTCAGAAGGCAGTCGTAATATTTACTTAGCAGCCTAAGGCTAACGCTCTTGCGCTAACGTTTCGCAAACGTCGGCGTAGCTCTAGCTAGCTAGCTAGCTAGCTGTCTAAACTTGTGTCAAACCGTTTCACTTTCCCTCCAATATTATTATAAACATAATAAAGACACCAGGACTCTCTCGAGACCAAAAGCCATATTTGAGACCGAGACAAGTCCAAGTCCATAGAAAAAAACGTCTTGAGTCCAAGTACAGCCCTGTAATACCATAATTAAAATATTATAGTTCACTTACCGTTAGCAGCAATGAGCCCTTGGTTTGTCCTCTCTGGAATAGAAAAGCCCACTCCCCGGGTCCTCAGGCTCCCCAGAATGTCATTTTTCAGCTCGTCTTTTTTGGTCTGTACAACTTTCGGCGGGGGCAAATGAGTAAGTTGCTGTGCATTCAACAGTATGTCAAATGCGGACGGAGTCTAGGTACTTGCCGTGGAGGGCACATATTCTGGCTCTGGGGCGCACTTGAGTGCTAAATACCTGAACTGAAATAAAGCGAACCAAGCTGCTGAGTGGGGGTCGACACCACATCGCTGGCGATATCGGTCCATTTGTCCGCTCTGTCAACTTTGCCGGATGTTGATAAGAATGTACAAGGGCACTGTTTGACTTCTTGAAGCACGTTTTCAAATGATTTTAAACCCAATCTCACAATTTTGGTTGACACGCTAGTGTTGCATGGTCAAATAATCGACACATTACTCATGTCCATCATTGTAAACGAAAGAATAACTCTTACTTACTCTCTTTCTACACATTACATATTTACTGTGCATATTGTGTTCTCGCCACCTACTGGCGACTATTCAGAACACAACAAAAGTTACCAGTGCCTTTGTACGAGACGACAACGATTGTCTTTGTGAACAACCCGGGATGTACATTTATATTATTTCTTCCCCAAGCTCATAAAATAAATTTGGGTCGCACATAAATTGACCGGGTCGGTCGGAAACCGGAACCAAACATTATGCCTAAACCCGTTGACAGCGACCTTATTGTTCATATTTTGGCACAATGTTTCTGACTGTAGTAGTGGTCATAGAGAGTGAAAGTGTGATGTGAGATGCTAAAAAGAAACCACACGCTTTTTTCAGGTAACGTTACTTTTTGACGTTCAACACGCCGCTGCTGAAAAAAGTTCTAGAAAAAACACTGTTTGTGTTACATTTCCAGCGTTGCGGCTCTGTACCGTAACGTTAGTTGGGACAGATGCCTTGTTTCTTTAGGCCACATGTGTCAAACTCAAGGCCCGCGGGCCAAATCCGGCCCCTTGCAGAACATAATCCGGCCCGCATATCAATTTCGGTTCACAATAGATTTTGGCCCACCTATAGTTGAGCGCCAAAACCAAAAACACAGGAAAGTGTTTTTTTTAACTGCAGTTACGCGACACTCAAAAGAAGAATTTGGCAGATTTGCCGACTTTGAGACTCAGAAATTCCATATTTATGCCGAAAGATTGTTGTAAAAAAATTTGCTTGATTTGCTACATTCTATGATGGCTAAGGAACATTTTTGCTGACTTATGTAGGGCTTTATGTAGACAAAAATACAAAAAAAAGTATTAAAAAAAAGTCAGAAAAGGTGACAAAAATGTGAAAAAAGGCGACAATTTAAATAAAAAGGCGACAAAAACGTCTGAGAAAGCCATAAAGAAGTTGGGGGGAAAAAAACATACAAAAATGACTACAGCACTACAGCGATGTCAAAATAGTGAGGTGAAGTAATACAGTCAAAGATATTTGACATTTTCGATGAAACAAAAGCACGTCAATAAACTCTCTACGTCTGGCCCTCGGTGTGATTCTCTTTTTCCAGTGTGGCCCTCTGGGAAAATGAGTTTGACACACCTGCTTTAGGCTAACTTCATTAGCGTTTAGCCTGGCTGGTAGCAGCTTTCTGCCGGGAGATGTCGTGATAACGTTGCATTAATCAGGTGATTTAGTTCGTCTTTGCAGGGAACATAAAACACTGAATACTGTAGCTTCACTACCCATGGAAAAGCATTTGCATCACTGTCAGCGGCCGCTTACTGTACTTTTCTACAACGCCTCACTTCCCATAACAAACCCTGTTGGACTAACGTTACGTCACATATCAGTCCCTCCAGGATTTCGCGATCGCGCATATTCAACCAATCACAGCAGTCCCACGTGCACTCAGAGCCAATGACCAAGCGGGAGTGAGAAGGGGTTGATCATTTCCTTGTTTGTGATATGAAGACGAGACTCTAACATCTCACATTAACCAACAAAACGTACAGCGAAAGAAAAAACATTTCAGACCGTTCTGCCAACCTGTATACATTTTAACATCAATGTAGACTAACAATTTAAAAGTCACTGAAGTTGTTGCCATTTCAATCCTGGCTGTCGGCTCTCTGCAGCGGGTGGGGCTGCTGCTCTGTTCCCCCCGTGACTGACGCTTACACACACACACACACACACACAGCACACACACAGCACACACACAGCACACACACAGCACAGTGGATGCAGGACAAACTGGAGATGAGACAACACAATGACCTAAATTGAGGACCGCTGCGCTCGTTATTGTAAGTGCAATGAAAAGTTAAAGTCAGTACTTTATCAAACCGTATGAATGTGTGTCCCAGGCCAGGATAGGAAATGAATTAACAATGTAAAGATCAACAAGCCACTGACACATATGTTCAAATTTGATTCAGTCAATAAATTATTTTTTGTCTTAAATCCACCAGCCATTTTCATATTATACCAACATTCGCAGCATCCTGAGCCTTTTTGATAAGGTTACTAGGAAAACTCAGCCCAGAGTAGTTTTAACCAGTGCTGAGCTATCATTTTCTTGGTCGGGGTTGATCAAGCTAACCAAATTTTCTTCTGTCTCCCAAGTAGGTGTAATTTAGAGTCATCGTTAAGTAACAAAACAATCGGGTCAGTAGGAATTCGACATCCTATCACATCAGATATTATTGATGTTGTTTTATTCCAAAACTCATGCACCTGTTCACACTCCCAGACCACGTGCAGGAAAGTTCCAGTTCCAGGCACAGACCGAGTTTGAAGTTGATCGGATGAAATCTCTAGGAGGAGTTCGTTAAAGTACGACATGTGGAAATGGCCAAAATCGCACTAATTTCGAACTTTGAAATCAAAATGGCGGACTTCCTGTTGGGCTTAGTGTTGTATGTTGGGCATGGCTCTAATGAAGTTTTTTGTACATCTTGACATGTTACATATGTGTACCAAGCGAGCCATTTTTGTGCGCCTATTTCCTAAACCCTTAAAATACGTAAATTTTCACCAGACTTGATGCAACCACCAAATTTGGTGAGTTTTTGAATATGTTAAGCCCCTCAAAAAGACAATATATTTGACGGGAAAAAAGAATAGAAACAATAGAAACAATAATTCCTTCAGTTTCAATAGGGCCTTCGCCGCTGTCGGCGCTCGGGCCCTAAAAAGAGTATTTTACAATAACCATGAATGCACCACGAGTTTTACTAGTTTTAAGTAAACGCAACCTTTATTCACGTCTGTGTTTTTCCGACAACAGCAGTGACCAAGTGCTAGCCAGTTTGTGTCTTTTAGCTCATAGCTTTAGCGGCAGACTGTTGTACTGTTGGAATCCTCTACAATACAGTCACACTTTTACACCGTTTAGCTGTCACCATTTTAACTGTTTAAACGGGACAATTTCATAGTGGTTGGTGTAAACCGGGACATTTTAGCGTAGTTTGTCGGGACTCGGGACAAGCAACTTAAAATCGGGACTGTCCCGGTCAAACCGGGACGTCTGGTCACCCTAAGTAGGAATGGCTTTAGAGACGTATCTCTTCTGAGGAGTCCAATATGTCCTATGGCATATGTTGAAGTGGATCTGCTGGTGATTTGGGTTCTTGGAGAAGTGGGAAATGTTGTCCCAAACTGTCTCCCAATTAATTACGTTCCCCTCCGAGCTCACCTCCCATTTCTTTAGTATGGGAGTTCTCCTACGGATACTTGCATCAGTTTAGCATAAATCCCGGACACTATTCCTCCCACAGGAGCATCAACAAGCCATTTAATGATTGGGTGCATCTCAAGACTGTTCCCCCATGGTACTCCATAACATTTTAGGGCTGATCTTAAGCGAAGATAAAGGAAGAAGGATATCCTAGGTCTTCAAAACTTAACATACCTTCATCATTGAGTAGCTGGTCTAGTTTATAAATACCTTGATCACTCCACTGGTTATAAACAAAAAGTTTGTTACCAGACATTAAGTCTATGTTGTGCCAAATTGGGGTGTTCAAATGCCACTTATTGGAGTAGCATAGTTGCTCCTCGACCTGTTTAAAGTTGGTCAGTGTGTTGGAGATAATAGGGCCATAGGCTAGCTCACACATTTTTGGAGTTTTACTAGTTTTAGTGAGGTTTTGCTCTATTTCTCTCCATCAGACTGTAGATGAGGGGTCCATCCCACTCTAAGGACCCATAGCTGAAAGGCTCTGTGATATACTTTAAGGTTGGGGAGGGCCAGGCCTCCCGTGTTTGTGGTACGTTGCAGGGTAGAGTATTTTAGCCTAGGTTGTTTATTATTCCAAATATACTGCGGAATTAAGGTATCAAGTTTCTTCCAAAAATGTATTGGTGGGGGTAAGGGGATCATTGTGCTTAAATAATTCACACGAGGAACTATGTTCATTTTAACAACCGCAATCCTGGACCATAGTGATGCCGGCAGCGCAGACCAATTGGCCAGATTCATTTGAATACTAATTAATTGTCCTGGAAAACTCGCTGTAGGGATGCGTGTATGGTGATGCCCAAACATGTAATTTTGCTTTGGGTTGGTATTGTAACACTATTGGCTGAAGCCACATGCCTGTTATTCAATAAAAGAAGATTAGATTTATTCCAGTTAATTTTATAGCCAGAGATTGAGCCAAATTCGTTGAACAGGGTTCATAAGTTTTGAAAAAAACTGGAAAAGTCATGGAATTTGAAAAATGCAAATTCCAGGCCTGGAAAGGTTTTGGAAACATAAAAAGACCCAGAAAGTTTTGGAAAAGTCATGGAATTCTTTTTTAACACAGCATAATAATATGTCATTAATTAATAAATGTATTTCACGTCGTCTTAACCTCAATGTTCTATTCGGGGAGCGATATTATGAATCCACGTAAAATTGTCATTCATTTTATAGTTAAACCTCGGAGGGTAAGGCCGGTTACACACTGCACGCGTCTCGCGAGCGTGGCATTTTTGTTGCGTCTCAGCTGCATCTCAGCTGCGTTATTTTTTTCTGTGTCCTACACACCAGAAGCGTGTCTGACGCGGCGCTGCTCCTGCTGCTAGATACAGGGAGGGCTGATCTCGGGACATAGTGCCGACAGATTCAAACTCTGAAAAATGGGTAAGTGGGCTGTCTGTGTAGCTGTAAAGAGCCTATACAGCTGATGTTGGACAGTCACTCACGTTATCGTAGCCTATCCTACTACCCTTTATTTATAGCCTACTGATTTGATTAAAGCAAGACCACATCGGCAGTATTGACTGCAAAAAATGTTACGCGTCTCGCGTGAAAAATAGGCGTCGGTTCTATTTCTAGCAGGCACGCGTCTCAGGCGCGGCTCGAGACGCGCCTGAGACGCGTGTCTCACGCCAGCAGTGTGTAAGCTCTAACCTGTTAACATGGGAGCCGAAATATAAACTAACACGCCACGCGGCTGGAACACATAGTCATGGAAATTTGCCAAAAAGTAAAGGAAAAGTATGAACCCTATTAAAATGTGTATGAACCCTGGTTGAAGATCTTAAGAATTTTTGGAATGGAGTCCTCAAGATCAGAAATGTACAACAAAATATCTTCTGCAAATTAGGGGTGGGAGATATTGACAAAAATGAATATCTCGATATTTTTTTTCAATATCTCGATATCGATATTCAGACGATATTTTTGAAATCCTTCTAGAAGTTAAAAGAAGCCCTGTTCGGAGGCTATTTCAGTGGTTCTCTTGGGAAAATGTACAAGCAAGATGAAATCATGACAATAAACAAAGGGCTCTGTTCTGTAACATAGTGCACACAACCATGTCCTTATTGGAAGCAGTCCTGGAGCTGGGACAGGGCCGGGTCAGACTAGGTTCTGATAGTCCTACTTGGCTGTATAGTCCTTCTGACCGGGATTTATGCTGGGATCAGGAGTTGGATGTGATCTGACTGGCCCAGGTGAGGGAGAGGTGCAGTTCTGTGTGCTTTTTTGATGTTAGAGTATACATGGTCTAGTGTGTTCTTCCCTCTAGTAACACAATCTATATGCTAGGAGAAAGCTGGAGGGGAACAGACTTTAAGGACGCCTTGTAAAAGTCCCCTGTATCCCGTATCCAGGTGATCGCGCTGCAGTTTGTTCACTATGGTTAGCAGTGAACCAAACTTTTGCTAACGTTAGCATCGGGGGCTATGTAGACGGCAGTGTGCTGTTTTCGTAGTAAATAAAATGGTCAGTATATTACCGACAGGGCTCCAGGTCAGGTGAGCTGTACTGGGCAACGATCCTGCAGTTGTTACTCCATTCATTGTGCACAAAAATGCAGTCCTCCGCCTCTGGTCGTGCCTGAGTTATTTTCTCATTCTGTCGGTAGATAGCTAGCTCGGTGTGCTAGCGCCAACAACAACCTGGAGGGCTCGGGCAGGCTATTTCCTCCGGGATGTTATGAGCCGCCTGGAAGGCTCTTGTAACGGCTGTGTTGTATCATGGTCCTGTATTGATTAGTTCGGTGTGGCTGTACGTACTTGTATAAATATACACCAACAGGAGAGCCTCTGCACAATCGCGCACCGCCATCTTTGTTGACATGAGTGAACGTCATAACGCACAGGTAAGAACTAGTAGCAGCTTAATCTTGTGCGGGACGATCGTGATTTTGTACAAAAAATACAGTCAAACAAACCCCTACAGTATTAAAATCGTTACATAAAATGGTTTGGAAGGTTATGGTGTGCGTTATTTGTTTTCTCTTTAACTTCCTTCGGCTCTTTTCATGTTTGGGGGGTCGGATTGTACAAATTATGAAATATTCGATATCCCAATTTTGCATATCGTCCAGACAACAATTTGGATATTATTGTCTAAACGATAGATCGCCCACCTCTACTGCAAATACTGATATTGAGCTGCTATTGGATTTAATCTGGACATTACATATTTTATTTCGCCTTATGGCTTGGGCTAACGGTTCAAGAGAGATTGCAAACAGCATGGGGGAGAGCGGGCATCCCTGTTGTGAGCCCTGCTCGATGGGAAATGGCTGAGAGTGAAAGCCATTGGTTGAGACTATGGCCGTGGGATTTGCATATAAAGTACGTACCATGTCAATGAATTTGGCCCCCAAACCAAGCCTCTCCATTACTTGCCACAAGTAGTTCCACTCTAGGCAGTCAAAAGTTGGAAGGTTTTTGGCTTCTTCCAATACATGAAATAATCTGCATACATTGTCTGCAGCATGACGCTTGGGTATAAAACCTGATTGGTCGGGGTGGGCTAACTTCTCGATAAAGCGCTCTAAGTGGAGAGCCAGGACTTTGGAATAGAGCTTAATATCAGTCCCGATGAGCTTGATGGGCATGTAATTTGAACAATCCGTAGGATTTTGGCATAACGAAGATCATCGCAGTGTTTGTTTATTGGTGGAAAGTACCCTTCTCTATGGCTGAAGTTAAAGCTTGTAAAATGGTAGGTCCTAATATGTCAAAATACTGTAGAAGAAGCTCTGATGGAATTCCATCCAACCCTGGTGTTTTCCCTTTTTTAACTGTTTTTAATGCAGATTTAAGTTCCTCTAACGCTATAGGTTCGACCCATAGGCAGATTTAGCTCTTTTAGGAACTCCTGGCACTGTGTCAGATCTAAATTGCAGGAGGACTCATACAACTTTGAGTAAAAGGATTGAAAAGTGGCGCTGATATCCTTAGGATTTGTTGAGATACCTCGGTGTGTGCGGATGCTGTTGATAGTATCTCTGGATTCGCTTTGTTTGAATTTCAGAGATAGCAATTTGCTTGGTTTACAGCTGTTAAAATAGTAATTTTGCCTCACTCTGTGCATTATGAACTCAGCTCTCCTTCCTAGCAAATCATTTACCTCTGCTCGATTTGTGACTAGAAGAGTATGTGTAGATTTAGAAAAACAAGTCTTAAGAGATTGCTCTAACGATTTACAGCGTCCTTCCAACTCCGCAATCTTTGCCTCTCTTTTCCTCTTCAAGTTGACCACGAAGGAGGATGTGAAATCCCTAATAAACCCTTTAGTTGCTTGCCATGTGTATGCAGGATCAGGAACTGAGTCTGTATTAATTTATATAAATTCAGCCAGTTTGGTTCTAAATTCTGCATCAAAAGCTGTGTTCTGGAGAAGGGAATTATTAAATTGCCATCTCCTAGATCTTTCTCCTAACATATCACAACAGAATGTGGTTATCCAGGGCTTAAAGTATTCCGGCACTGTGTCGGATCTCCGGCATGCGGCCGTGAGGATAACGAAATTTGGGAATTTTGCGGTTTATTATTTTCGAGTCAATTGGTTTCACCTACCAATCATATGAGAGGAACGCAGCTCTAACTAACAAAGGGCTTAAGTACTCAGGCCTGGTGCCCGATTCCTGGCGTTTGACTATTTTAGAAAAATAAATACATTGAAAAGTCCACATGGGATTTGTTTTGATGCGCTGGATTTAACCAATCATCGAACTTCCACCTACCAATGAAACTAGTTCTAGCCAATCAGATGCAAAGTAGGGCGGGTCTTTGCCGAAATGTGAGAGTGCGGTGCCGGTGTGGTCTCTGTGGTAACGCGGTTAAAAAAAAAGCATGTAGATTAGGGATGGGCGATATGGCCTAAAGTCCATATTGCGATATACATTGCAGCCTCTTGCGAGAACGATATATATCGCGATATATAAATTATAATAGAACCATTTCAGACCAGGTTACAAGGACCCTATGGAAAACCAAACTGCTAAATGTATTTAAAGAGAAACATAGTATGTAGTTTTGAGAACATTTATTGTTCAAAACTGTAATTATACAACATAATGTTGCAGATAAATAAAATTCAAGTACACTAGTTGCAGAGACTTTGACAAAGAAAAAGCTTAAAGTATTGGGTGTCTTCTCTTTAGTGCAAACCATTCTAAAAGGCACTACACTTAGTCAGTTTAAGTCCTTGGTTCTTAAATGCCACCCAAGATGCAGAGAACAGGAAAACCTGGTGTCTGTTTAGTTAAGGAACAGACACTGTACTGAAAATACTTTCAGTATCAGGCAAAGATGCACAGATACTTAAAATAAAAACATATTTTAAACAAAGTTTCTTACCTGCAGCCTAATGTAATGCATTTGCGCACACACACACACAAAACAGTCGGGACTTTTCCCGGTGGGCCGGTCTGATAATAGTTATACATTGCAAGTTGTTAGCAACACCATCCGGCGGCCTGGTGCCGCTGCCTGCTGGTCAAACTGTGCAGCCTCTGCTCAACTCGTACGGCAAGGGCCGTAAACGTCCCGGTACATTTTTTGGTCCCACACACGCACACGCACACATGGCTGTATGTTCAGCGGGGAAGTACAATGTCTGCAAACACCGGCTGCCAAGATTCCACTCGTCCGTTATATAGTGAATTGTCA
>CM046791.1:32453859-32498859 GCA_025617405.1 Perca schrenkii
TTTTTAACCAGTTTTATGTGCTGGTAAGGTACACTGTGCCATTTGTCAGTTTTAGTTTTTTTGCGGGCAAGTAGACATGGTGGATTCTAATGATTAATCGACAAACGATTACGAATTGAATTGATATTATCAAGATTTGAAATACAAACAAGGTGTAGTCTCCCATTACATTCTAGCAATGAGTAGAATGGTGTATTTTCAATGTAGCACCACCAGGGGGCACAATACAACTATTTTATGTCAAGTCAGCCATGTTGGGGTGGTCGGGCTCAGAAAGAAGAGACCAACAACTTTGGAAAATAAAGCAAGCGGTTTTTGACACGGGATGCAAAGTTTGAGCTGGAAGAGGCGTTGGAGTTGGCCACCCCGAACTGACAGGCCGAAGGTGATGCGCCCCACAGAGATCTTTGTAAAAATACAGACATCTCCATGTTGTCAAGATGAAGTACACAAATTCAAAGTATTTTGTCTTAATAAATACATTTTTGACACTAGTTTGAAATCTGCCTTTAAATGCAACCCTGGTGATTGCCTAAGTCATCTTACTGTGGCATAGCTGTCAGTGCTAAAAAAAGAAAAAAAGTTAATTAAAAAAATGTAATCGAATCGTGACTTTTCATAATCCTGTTTGTGTCCCCCCCTACTTTCGAATTCGCTTGGTATTATTTTTTAACTGTGAGCCGTCATTGCCACGGAGGAGCAGGACTCGTTGGGTATAGTTTGGGTTTTTCCGATACAGGTGCTAACTTTTAAAATGGTGACGGTGCCTTAACCAATAATTTTTTAAAAAGTAAAAAAAAAAAAAAAAAAAGAGCATAAACAGCCGGCAACATTTAAGAACTTCTCGTTCATTACTAAGGCATATGGTCAAAATTAAATGATTTATTAATAATGTAATAACTTATAACAATAAACTGTCATATCGTGATATCTGATTTTTGTGTCTAAGGTTGTGAGTTCAAGCTAGGGCTGGGCAATATATAGATATTATATCGATATGAGGCTAGATATCGTCTTACGTATGTATGTACCACACTTCTCTGCCTAAGTCATTTCATCCACCTTATTGATGATGATTTATCTAAACTCTAGTTATTAAAATATTTTTGTGAAAGCACCAGTTGTCAACCCTACAATATTGTCGCACTATCGACATCGAGGTATTTGGTCAAGAATATCGTGATATCTGATTTTCTCCATATTGACCAGCACTAGTTCAATCCCTTGGTGATGCAGAATAAACATGCGAATGCCTACTCAACCATTATGTTGTGGATTAGAGAGACATGATTTCAAAGATATTTTCAATTTAAGATTTGATAATAATGTATATTTATTAGTCCTGGCAGTTCTTGTAATGGGCCCTCATGTATTTGTCGTTCTCATTTGTCTTCTTCCTCTTCTTTTTTCATCTTCCTCCTTTTTCTTCTTCCTCTGCAAAATGCCCAGCCCCGACAGGAGCTATTATTTTACTTATATTTGAGTAAAATGTATTTTACAGAACATTACTTACTTACTTACTTATTACAGTATTCTAGTACTCTTTCCAACCCTGCTGAACTGTACTGTATACTACTGTAATGTGTACTGTAGTGGAGAATACTTAATTTTTCTCTTTTGACTGGATAAAGGCTATACAGAATGGACCCCAATTAATACAGGAATCAAACTTGTATTAATTGACAACCAGGTTTCCAAAATACTCCAAATGGACACAATAATTATCAGTTAATGTAAAATTGATAAGCTATTAACAGCCATGTATGGGATGGTGCTAGACAGCCAGTGTCTGAAACTGGAAAACAATAACAATGAGTAAAATTGACTATTTCTCAAAAAACACCATCTTTACCTCGTGCTGCATCTGAACAAATATATTTTCTTGTTTTTCACCAAGGTCCTAAATTGCATTATGGCACTTAGTCCTGTTTAGCTATGCCTGGAGATGGCACATATACAAGCTATGGTGATAAGCTCAAACTCCAGAGAGTAGCTGGTCGTGGGGAAGCAGCTGGGGTTTTTCTTGAGCACAGGCATCCTCAGGGACACAGGGATGGTCTCTAGTCCAAAAGTGTTGTCGAGTCCCCTGCAGGAGTGGCTGGTGTGGCAGCTGGCCTCATGGATCACCTGAGGCACCCTGTTCAAGTCAATGTTCTCCCTGGTGAGAGATTAGGAGCAGGAAGAGATTACAGACAGGTTTCCATTCAGTCATTTGTTAATTTAGTGGTTCATGTGGTAAGCAAGCAGTAGGTTACATCTTTGACTATGAAGAATTAATTTTAAGATCCCCGTTTGTATTTAAAGCTGGCCCCTATGATGGCCTCTCTCAACTCTTTCATAGGTGAGCCCCTTCCCTAAGATCACTTAAAACTCAACTCAAAAGTCCTGATAAACTGGAAGTTTGGCTCTAAGGATAATTTGCAACATTTATTCATGTAAATAGTTGTTGCTGAATGTTACAGCATTCAAATTATAAAAAAATATATATATTTCTACTAGTTTTCATTTTTTACAACCAAATTTTGACCTGTTTAGTATTATTTTTAAGTTATTTGGTCCTGCATAAACAATTGAGTGTCGCAGATCTTGCTAAATATAGCTTTGGAGCTGAAAAACCCACTTTTTAAAATACTTTGACTGGATATTTTTCCAAGGAGTATTTTAATTTCCTTTTTAAACTTTTTTTTTTTATGTGAAAGTCAGTTAATATTCATTGGTAGGGGTGGTACGGTTCATGAAAAAACACCCGAACCGCTCGGTTCGCTAGTCTCGGTTCGGAGCGTGTGTGTACCGCACGGTTCATCAGTACACTGTTAATGGTCACTAACCTCTTACTGCCGTAGTGCCCACTTTATACACCTAATGTTAAAACACTTACTGGAAATGACGAGCGGGATGGGCGTGACAAACGCAACCCATGGCAGCTGATTGGACGATTGCGTCACATGGGTCTGGCTGGTCCCAAATTTTAAAAGACTGTCATGGCGGCTCGTTCAGAATACGATCTCATATTGTACTAAAATAGTTCACCGAAACGTGTTTCTGAAAACATTTTAAGCGAGAAATAGGCCATGCAGTTGCTGAATCTGTCTTCATTTCAGATCGACAAAGGTCAGTTTAAAAGATTTTCGTCAGATTTGGAGAGACACCGAGCCGACCGCTCCGTCCTCAAGTGGAGTGGGGTGCCGCTGCAGGTCACGTCACGTCACCTGCAGAAATGTCAGGTGGGAGAGAGGCTGCCCAGAGCTGGAGGATGGGCCAGCGTCATTTATAGTCTGGTGTGTGGGAACATTTTGGATTTCACGTTACCTATGATGAAATAAAACAATATAGAACTGCCACTGTGTGCATGTTTTGTGCAACATGCATTCAATAAGCTAATTTTAGCTATATGCTGAAGTATATTCTGGAGTGATAAAGAAAAAATAAGAACCGTACTGAACCGAAAACCGTGACCCTAAAACCGTGATACGAACCGAACCGTGGGTTTTGTGAACCGTACCACCCCTATTCATTGGAGTAAATTTTTTCCCTACTTTTCACTGGCTGTAATATTTATATATTATATATATTCAGTGGTTTTATTTCATAGGTAGACAGTGTACTATGTCCACTTCACTCTTTTCTACCTCTATGTGATTCCTATTTTTTAAGAGTTCAGGCCTGAGGAAAACTATATACCAATATTGACTCATGGACATATTGCCACCTGCTGGCAACAGGACATCAGCCTTATATTCAATACGCTGTTCATAACTGCAAACTCGCTTTTCGGCGAAAATCGAATGTGTAATTAAGCTCCAATTAATCCTAACAACTTCCAAAAAATTTTGTGCAATCTAATGACCTTTTTAAGAGGAAAGGTTGTTTAAAGCTTAAGTTTTTGTTGAATGGCGCTGCTATGGTGTGGCGGCCATATTGAGCATTGAGCCATAAAACCGAAAGATGTTGTAACTTGAGCGTACGTTGGCAATCTCATGCTTGATAACTGTTGAGGCATCATTGCACTCAGCAGAAACTTCCTTTTTAGTTGGAGATGGTTTACCCTGCCCACTTTACTTTAGCCACGCCCCTTTCATAACTCATGAACAGCTTGACCTAAGCACTTTTAAACATTTGCAAAACACCATTTTCAACACTGCACACTCCACATGGTAAATAAAGTCTAACTCATGTGCACAGTGCCCAATGGTCAGTCGCATGCATGCGGTAAGGTGCGAGGGCCCGTTCGTCCCTGATTGCAGCTTAAATTATGGTTGCACTCTTTTGTATACTTGTACTCACACGTAGCTCCAAGTTGCGATGCTGCGCTCGTTGATGTGGCTGGGCAGGTTGACCAGCTGGCTGTAATAGTCCTGCAGGCTGTATGTGCAGAATGATTCGTCCACACACTGACTGCCCAGTGGCATGGCCAGACACTGGTGGAGGGCCAGCAGGCACAGCAGAAAGACTCTCCGCAGCTGGACACAGAAAACAACTAGGGTTGTGTTAGTGTGGACAAATGTTTCTGTGTCCGTTACCTTGCCAAGTTCCCCGGTAGAGTTAGGGTAGGGCTGGTCGATATGGCCTGAAAATAAAATCTTTATAAAAATTTTGGATGCTCCAATTGCAAAGAATTCAAAAAAATAAGATAATACACAATGCTCCCCAAGGGTAGGGCCTGAAAATAAAATCTCTGATCTTTGTAAAATTTGTGGGTGCTCCAATTGCAAAGAATTTAAGAAATAAGCTAATGCACAACATTCCCTGGTTGAGTGTAGTGGGCGATATGGCCTAAAAATAAAATGTTCTTTTTCTCATGTAAAACAATCTACAAAGGAATTATTTAAATTATTTGTTTTGTTTTTTCAATAAAAATGATTACCAAAAGCAAATCCAAGATCTACTCAGATTGTCTTCACAGTTATTTATAATTGATCAGATTGGACTTGTGTGTCATTATTTTCATGGTCCAGACATCACCAGCCAGTATGGGTTGCCGTTGTAACGACCTAAGCGTCCGTAACCACATAGGTGACAGAGCTTTCTAACGCAGGGGCATGAGCGAACTAGCGAGCCAGCCAACGGCTAAATAAGTAGAATTTACCAACTTATGCCTAATGCTTCATCGTCACACTCAGGTCACAGTGCCCTCAATCACATTGCTATTGCCTTACGAGTGAAAAATTTGTTCTGCCCATTTTCTATTAACCATCAGCATGAAAGCATGGCGGAATTGGCCAATAGTACAATCGTGGTTACTCAAGAACACTGACCAGAGGTGGGTAGAGTAGCCAAAAATTGTACTCAAGTAAAAGTACTGTTACTTCAGAATAATATGACTCAAGTAAAAGTAAAAAGTAGTCATCCAAATAATTACTTGAGTAAGAGTAAAAAAGTACTTGGTGAAAAAACTACTCAAGTACTGAGTAACGGTTGAGTAACGTCTGATTTATTTTTTAACATAAGCATTCAATCAGACGGACAAAAATACAAAATAATCCTATTTAGACAAATTATAGTTCATCCAATCAATTAAATTAATTTAAATTAATTCATTAATTATGAAATAGCTTAAATTAAAAATAATCCAGGTAAATTCAAGTACTTAAAAAATAATATCAATAAAATAATAATACATAAAAAATAAATAAGCACAAGTAACACAAATTTCCAAACCTTTACACTTTTTTTACCAGACTCTGCAGGCAGAACTAGAACAAGGTAATGTAGCTGCTGTTTGGTACTTTTACTAAGGTAAACATGCTTTCATTCACAAAGGTGGATCACTTCGGGTTCAATCGCCGTGGTAACTTATGCTGGACGCCTAACCTGGTCGGGAGCAGGATAAGTTGGAGATCAGAGATCAACTGGTGTAAAAGCACCGCCTACTGACCGATCAATACTCCACTGATAACGGCTTCACCGTTCTTAGAAGATCAGGTGGAGCTCGGTGCGCGGAGAGGGGGAGAGAGGGGGAGAGAGAAAAAGAGAGGGGTGTGCTCATACAAAAAATATTTAGAGCCCGACAGCCCCGTTAACATTCCCTGATGGGTATATTTGCCTTGTGTAATGCGCACAGCGGTTTTATGTTTTTTATATTTTTTATTTGCTCTCACGATCGCTCTCACTGCCATGGTTGCAACTGAAATAAAAGGCTAAAGCAACTACAGTTTATGGAAAGTACAAGTGTAATCATGGTCAGATCTTGTGACTGACTGATGGGGAAGTGATATTGATACGAGTTGTGCGCATCTACAGCGTCGGCTATTTCTTTTTTTTTTGCCAGCTTTCCTTCCCGTTTTAGGAAGCAGCGACTGTATTGCGTTTTGCCTGTAAAACCATGTATGTGTTCATTTGTATGTAGAATTATAGTTTGCTCTTCTTATGTAAAATATGTGGCTATTGTTGGTCATGTTGTGCAAACATCACCTCTTTTATGTGAACAGGCGCCGCTGGATCGGGAAACTCTGGGTTGGTTGAACTGGTTGATAACCACCGTCATGATACAGTTTATGCGGGACCGCGGTGGTTAGGTTAGGTGAAGCCGGGTAACTGAAATAAATCCAGGGCATGTTGATCTTGCTTCGTAGTACAGGGCTCGGTTCCTCCTCGTCTGTGACGTTTCTGACATTGCCATTTTTGTTTTGCTGCGACTGTAAAAGCTAACCCATCCCGCTGCTAGGTTTGAGCAGGGTGACGAAACTGCACAACTACGTTTGATTGGGTGAAACACAGTCACGTGGTAGAGGCTTTAGCGGAAGTCTCTCTCTCTGTCAAAATAAAACATTAAAATGAGGCGTACGCGGGGGGATAAAAACAATGACGCGTAGAATACCAAAGAGGTAAAAAAGAAAAGTAACGAGCTCATTGTAGCCTAATGTAGCGGAGTAAGAGTACAGTTTCTTCTTCACAAATCTACTCAAGTAAAAGTAAAAAGTATAGTGATTTAAAACTACTCCTAGAAGTATCATTTTTTCAAAAACTTACTCAAGTAAATGTAACGGAGTAAATGTAACTCGTTACTACCCACCTCTGACACTGACTGATGGAGCTTTGAAATAATCAAACCTTTAAGCTTTGTGAAAGTGATACAGTTAGTTATGTGAATAAACATTTATAAAAGAGTAAACATTTTTATTTTTAAACATGTGTGTCCTCCATTCAAACATTGGCTCCCTTTTTAAAAATCCATGTGTCTGTGCTTGCTGCGACAATATCACAGTATCATGTTCCGTTGAACATTAGATTTATCTTTGATATCAAAATCATACTGTACATAATGTTACTTTACTTTACAAACCTGTGCAGGAATCTTGTTCCGCTCAGTGTTGCCAACTCCTTTCCAATGAAAGTAGCTAGCACCAGCTCTAAAAGTTGCTAGATGACGTCACACGCATATTTGCATATTTGTGACATCATTACGCAATCATTTGCATAAAGCTTAGGGGTAGAAATCTTTAGCCAAATTGGAATTTACTTTGCCTTAGAATTATTACTTAGGTAGCCTGTCTTTGCAGTAAATACAAAGGGAGGGAAAAAGATGGATAAATAATTCACAAAGAAGGCTGGCTTGCCCAGGGCTAGGCCAGCTCAGCGGCGTCTTTCTCCTGTCGCGTCCTGCTGTCTCTCCTACCTAGTACACCGGCCCCCGCACCCTGTCCCTCCTCCCCTTCTAACTGCCTGCGCACTGTGCGTAGTGATGCTGCACATGAGGAGAGAGGGGAGTGTCTGCTCCTCAGTCACAGAACAGAGGAATGTTTTGGTGGCTACAGGAGAGAAATACCTTGCGTGCTCACTGGACAATAAAAAAGATTTGTCGCTAGTGGCAACACTGGTTCCACTCAACACTTTTAGCTCTTTAGCCACACTAGGGCGTGCTCTGAACTTTACAATGCAATTTTGCACTGATGAGACTGGATTTTGTTCCCAATCTCTTGTTATGCTAGGAAGCAACCAGTATGGATGGAAAGGACAATTACAGCTACCCATATCTATTTCAATGTGGAAATGGGTGTTTGAGTATTGCATTAAGGTAGACTTAGAAAATGCGATCATATCCTTCAAAACCATAACTAGTCTACTCTAAAGTCCAGCCAAGTGTAACCATATGGTAGCTGTCAAAAACACCATCAACATAAAGGCAGGATTCTTACCTGGATCTGTTCCATTGCTGAAGTTTATGACTGTAGATTGGTGTGATAGTTTCTGTTTTTTGTCCTGGTGATGTTGATGTGTGATGTTGATATTTTTTTTCTTTTGGTGTGTCGTTTGCTTGGAGTTGATCTGCGACCTGTATCTCGACATGCCTCTATTTATATGTCCTGTTCTTGCGGGGATTTTGTGTGTGTGTGTGTGTGTGTGTGTGTGTGTGTGTGTGTGTGTGTGTGTGTGTGTGTGTGTGTGTGTGTGTGTGTGTGTGTGTGTGTGTGTGTGTGTGTGTGTGTGTGTGTGTGTGTGTGTGTGTGTGTGTGTGTGTGTGTGTCTCAATTAGCCTTGACAGAATAATTTTATTCAGAGCAGACATCCGCATGTAGCATTGAGTCCAGGTAACTAAGGGAGGACTCACTACCCCCTTGCTTACCGGAAAAGGGGCACTGCTATCAGAGGTCTCATGTTCCTGCTTCACTTGCCATCATTCTGACCTCAAACTCTGACTCATTACCTAGTTTAGGCTCTAGTTTTAGAAAATTATAATAAGGCATTGTATGTATACGTTTTTGAGTGCATTTCAAAAGTTCATCAAAGAAATGAACATTTTTATTTATTTATTTAAAATTTTCTGAATGATTAATAGAGCCAACAACTGTACTCTATAATGCCATTCGAATTCCATTCGTAATTATTCTAACAGTTAATCCTGATATTCAGCCAATTATTAATATTTACTACACTACTCAGCCTTATGCATTTCCAATGCTATAGTCTCTATCTACGATGTTCCACTTCCGGGATTGTTCTGTTGATGCCTGAAATTCCGTCGGATTTCACTCTTTTCAGCCGGCTGTCCGGTACGTTTTGCTTTCTTTGTGTTGGAATTTTAAACTCTGTTAACTGCTCCTTAGATCTCTGCAGGATAAATCGAGACAGCTAGCTAGACTATCTGTCCAGTCTGAGTTTCCTGTTGCACGACTAAAACAACTTTTGAACGTACACATACGGAGCCCTACTGGGGGCAGCTGATGGAAAAAAAAACTAAACCGTGCGCACAGAATAAAAATCCTTTCCCTCAGTTTTATAAACTGTACGCACGGATTCATAATCCATGCTCTTGGTTTCATAAACTGTGAGCACGGATTCATAATCCATGCCCTCGGTGAGCAAAGTTAGAAAGATATTCACAGATTCGAACTTCTGGGATCAATTACTCTATAGCGAAATGTTATTAAATCACAAACCTAGTAAGGTTAACAACGAGCTACAAACTCAGACGAGTGCTTAGGGACCGTCTACAAACTACAACACCGACACAAAAATATCTTAATTTAATGATTAAATAAGTTAGTGTCTCCAAACTTATTTTTTAAAAGTAAGTGCTGTAGTAAAACTAGCAGTAGACAAGTTATAATTGAGGTAAGCACTCGTTTTGATGAAAATTAGTTTGTAGCTCGTTGTTAACCTTACTACGTTAGGAAATATGCGTCGTTTGTGATTTAATAACCTTTTGCTATAGAGTAATTGATCCCAGAAGATCAAAACTGCGAATATCTTTCTAACTTTGCTCACGTTTATAAAACCGAGGGCACGGATTATGAATCAGTGTTCACAGTTTATGAAACCGAGGGTACGGATTTTTATTCTGTGCGCATGGTTTAATTTTTTTTTCTTAGCTGATCCCAGGGGGTCTCCGTATACATATGTTCCACCAAAACAAGTTCCTTTCCAAGGCTATTTTGCAGTGGCACCGGGGCTCCGTGCTGTGCTTAGCTGGAAGCAGCACTTTCTACCGTCAAACATCGCAAATAAAGGCTTCTCGGACACGTTTCAGCAGGAATGCAATCCAAAATTGGGGAAATTTACAAATTGGCAGCCAAAATTACAACTTTTACTGCTGTTAGCATGTAGCTACTACAGTTAGCACTGGACACTAATAAAACATAGCAGCACTTTTTACAGTCAATAATCACAGATAAAGGCTTTTTAACCAAATACTACATAACCGGGAATGTTTAGGAATAATGTGATCTGGAAATGGGGGGAATTTAACAACACTGGCATCTAAGAAGACCTTTTACTGCCGTTAGCATGAATCTACATGCAACAATGTTAACACCACCGTGGTAGCGCTGTAAAAAAAAAATAAAAACACTCCAGTCCTGCCTACCTGGAGCATATGACCAATCATAGCAGGCCGGCTAAGAGTTGCGTAACACTTAGCCGAGAGTAGAAAAACTGTTGAAACTGGAGTGTTCAGAATAGTTGGAAATCTGAACGTTTTAGCTCACGGGGGTTTCTCTAAAATACGTTTACCTCATTATTTTAAGTTTTGGCCACGTTTAACGTAAAAATCCGACATTATAAACATTGTAGATGTGACAGAAAACAGGAGATTTTTTTCGCAATTACGTCAGCTAAATGCACTATTTTTCAGGCTGTTTGAGATAATAGAATGCATAAGGATGCAAAGGAATAGGAGTGTTTCATTAATATTATTATTAGTGTTTTTGTTATTATTAATAATTGCTCAGATTTACTCAACAAAAGATTTGACACATGGCACTGACAATTCAACCAAATACAAAGTATTTATTCAATTTCCGCATGGTGACTTATGATGTGGGGGGGTATGGGGGTCCTCCCCCAGAAAATTTTGAACATTAAACTCTTCATTTCCTGCATTCTGGTGAATTTGTATGCGTCTATTTATACCTTTTTCTGAATAAATTGATGCTAGAAATCTTTATGTAAAAAGGTAAACATAGATTATAATCCAAATATAAAAACATAATGGATTATATGGAAGTAAGGCATTCTGTATTGCTTTCATCTATTTATTCTCCTGTAGATCAGCTTTTCTAATTATATCTGAGTCAGTCAGTAAATGATGCCTCTAGGCTACACATGTAGCCTAGAGGCATCATTTACTCTTCCCTTTTCTTTTGCATCTTTTGTTGAGGAAGTAACCTCCTTAAATGTGCATATGACAATTATTCACCTCAATGATACATTAATTCATTTTAATGAATTTTTTTTGATTGGCTGAAAAGTGGCAGGATCGACTAACAACTCCAGGGGAGATGGGCTTGATTCCTGCCGGTAGTGAGAGCGGCGCGCCAGAGACATTTTGGGCGCTGCGGCATATTCAATTTATTATAAATAGTTTTTCCACGTGAGAAATACAATGTGTGGCGGGAGTGCGTGACAAAAGACCGAAATGAGTGACTGTCACACTGAATTCGTGACCCTTGAGAGCCCTGCAGTCACTCAACTCAAGTGTTAACAACAGCGGATCCACTAACCTGCACCACTTGTCCGCGGTTGGTCTGACGCTGCTTCTGAATCACTCTCCGGCCGGTGAGGTCTGTTACTATGGTTACTAGTGTTCCTGTTCCGTACTATAAAAAATTTTGTTATATCCATAACTTAAGCCGGTTAGGCAGTAAGCTCGCGACACCGATGAAACATACAACATACATGACAACAGCCCGCCAGCCCCTGATGACAAGTTAACGACGAAGAAGATTTATATTCTTCTTCGTTAGTTTTTATTGGCAGTTGGCAAACAAGCTGAGTGATGCCCGATGCATTACCGTCCGCCACCACGCACGGAGCTGTTGTTTCATTTTTTGCCGCTCCAGTCAGAAAGACAGAGAGGAAATGAAACAAAGTTGAAGTTATTTTAAAAAACCTAAAAGATTCGGGGCTTTTGACAAAACATTCGGGGCTCAAGACCAATTAGCCACCCCTCCACTCCGCCGATGACAGAAAATATGAAAAAGCATAATGTGTTCACTTTAAATGCAGATAAAAAGCCCAGGAAAATAGCTCTGCCATATGTTTTATGCTGGCTACTGTAGGTAGTAATACACTAACTATGGACAAGTACCTCATACAACCCCACTTCAAAAATAAGAATATACCTTTAAGCTTTAGTACAAACAAGGGCATTGACATTTTTTGAATGCCATTGTGGTCAAAGGCCTATAAAATCATGCATAATTACTGTCTTATCTGTTCTCTTTGGCCTTAAGGAAATTGTACAAGTCGCAAGGGGCTCAACGGAGCATGCTCAGTGCACGAATACACCGGCAGCTTCCAAGGCCAAACTGTACGCTTTAAGATGACTTCTGTTTGTGGACATGTGATGAGTCTGGATTTCATTGGTGGGTATCATCCATATTAATTCCTGCTCACTCTAGCACCCTTACTCAACTTACCTTTATTGATGACATTTCCTTGCAGTGCTAAAATGTAATCTCATTATATACAGGAAGAAAAAACAATAGAAACAAGCTTATAATATATTCAATATAACAAAACCTTGAATGACCGCTGTAAAGCAGCAGCAGTCTGACATACAATGAAGACATTATGTTTGTCTTTTTACAGAACTGTTGGATTGAAATACAATGTGTAATTAAGTATAAAGCACCTTAACATCTTTATTTGGGTTTCAACCTCTTCAGCATCCTAACTCTTGATTTGGATTTCTTGTAATTTCTTACTTAAACAGTTTAAGAGCTTAGTCCCTTTTTTTTTCCAGGGAAGTACAACAACTGGGACAAGGTGGACCCTGCAGAACTCTTTAGCAAAGCTCTCACAGAAAAAAAGGAGGCCAACCCCAAACTCAACATGGTCAAGTTCCTCCAGGTAAATGAGCTTGACCCAGTATTGGTTTTCACAAGACATTGGTGCTCACTGCATTTCGTGTGATTTGATGGATGTCAGTGTCTTATGCCTTTTGTCATTGGTGCTCACCCCAAATTTCTGGTGTCATGTCAGGTTGAAGCCAGAGGCTGTGATTACGTGGTTTTATGGTTGGACTGTGATAAAGAAGGCGAGAACATCTGTTTTGAGGTAATTCAGGCTTGGTATACACCTGGTTATAACATGCAAGCTGTATCTGGATATGTTATTTGTATAATGGCATCCAATCCATTGGTCTTTATATCGGTTTTCTTTCTCTTGATTGTGCCCGCATTGTGATCGGCTCTCCATATGCAATTTTGAGGGTTTTTTTTCTTAATGTGGTACAGATTGCATTTACACCTGCTGAGATCCAATCACAATGTGAGCATGAACACTTCCAACTGTTGTTTTCAGCTTGGGGTTCCACTAAGCAAAAATAAATCAGTAAATACATTATGCAATGCTTTTAATTGTCAGTTTATGCAAATTATAAAGACATTTTTATAGATGTAATTGTGTTTGGCGAGATTTTGAGGTATGTCACTGAAATTTGTGCCTCCACCCCAATACAAAAGAGGTGAATGAAATTGTATTTTTGGTGATTAAGGCACTGTAGATTTCTCATATCATCTCTTGTGTCATCGAAAAAGCTTATTTGGTTCACAATGGGGGCTGGGGGAGCAAAATGTATGTTCTGATGAGCGGCAAATATCAAGAAATCTATAGTAAGTCAATTTTAATTTGGTTGATTGAACTCTCCAGTGACAATCTGACTGGCCCTGTTGCACAAACTTATCACTATGAGTGATTCCTTTGACATTACACAATCTTTTGACACTTTGTTTGTATAAAAAAGTTAGTGCAACTTTAAAGGTAACATTGTGCTCATTTTCAGGTTCATACTTGTATTTTGGGTTTCTACTAGAACATGTTAATATGCTTTTAATGTAAAAAAAAAAAGATAGATAGATATACAACAAATAATAACTTGTAGTTGATCAATTGGAATCAGAAATGGCTTATATTAAAAAAAAAAAGCAGTCTTGCAGGACACCCAGAGTTCATCAAGATTCTTTGGTTTCATCTTCCAAGCCTCCTCCTTCAGCTTACCTCAAACATGAGTCTATAAAAGGCTCCATTACCTTGTATCTCACGTTATGGCCGCTTAGCAGCAGTTGTAAAAATAGGCTAACAATTGTGTCATAACCACGTGACTTTGTCGCACAGTAGAGAAATTACTGTATAGTCAGGAGAAGCTCGCAGGCCGTTTCTACTTACATTAGCTGTTTAAGTTCAATTACTTATGTTAGTTAGCAATAATTAGCCTGGGCCTATGTTATCTCCTTACATATACCTATGCTTACAACAACAACAACAAGACTTACAACTTTCAGACAGGTTGCTCTCGTCACATCTATGTCATCAAGCTCAGTTTGAGGCTATGCAGTACGCTCAGCCATCACCGGAAAGTGACTTCACTGGTCTCCGTCGAAGTATATGGCGTCGCTGTACTGTCTATGGTGTACCGGCCGAAGAACTGTTTTTCTGTCTTTATTAACAATGTAGCGCAAGATGGCACCATGAATAAAAGAATGTATAAGTGTCTAACAGTCGGTTAACGTTACATGATTGTCCACCACAGGTCGACATCCGGGTGCAATTTTCTCCATAAGTTGAATCAGACTCAACCTTTTGCTGCAGGCATTCAAAACGAACGAAAAGACCTGCATTTTTGCCGGACTGTCTGTTTGTGAATAAATGCTCAACCAGCCAGTGCATTACTGGATTGGCATTATATGCACTTTCATTCTATCTTTACCTTTTATCAAATCGCCTAAAAATGACAACAGGCAGCTACAGTATAACCATTCAATTTTATTTATAGTATCAAATCATAACAAGAGTTATCTCAAGACACTTTACAGATAGAGTAGGTCTAGACCACACTCTATAATTTACAAAGACCCAACAATTCCAGTAATTTCCCCAAGAGCAAGCGTATTGTGCGACAGTGGCGAGGAAAAACTCCTTTAGGTAGAAACCTGTGGTGAGGTGAGGAAAATTCATTCTAGGACGAAACCTCTGACAGACCCAGGCTCTTGGTAGGCAGGTGTCTGACGGTGCCGGTTGGGGGTGTGATAAATAGTGGCAGACCTTTACAAACCAACTGCTTGCTGTAACTCAACATTTCTCCGTTCTTGGCTGAGATGGACAACATAGTGCTGCATAAATTAGCAAGCGGCTAGCGGACATTGAGCAATCCTCAAAAATACAACCGTGAATTTCAGCCTGCATGCACGTTTTTAAAAAATAAAATAAAAATTAAAACGAATATTTGAATCCCAAGTAATGCAAGGAATATGAAAAAGGCGATGGATGATATAGGGGTACCAAGTTCAACGCAGCATCATCGACTCACTCGCCAATGCAAGGAAGGTTGTAGGCAATTTTAAGCACTCACCACAAGCCTGCTCACGACTGGAATATATCCAGAATGAAATTAATATGTAACACGGTGGAAAAGGGGGTAGGATTGAAATAAAATAGCAGGTATAGGACCTCTTTAAAGGAACACGCCGACTTATTGGGAATTTAGCTTATTCACCGTAACCCCCAGAGTAAGACAAGTCGATACATACCCTTCTCATCTCCGTGCGTGCTGTAACTCTGCCTGACGGTTCCAGCATTAGCTTAGCCTAGCACAGATCCTGCAGGTAACAGGTTCCAACTAGCCTACTGCTCCAAATTGTGACAAAAGTGACAAAATAATGCCAACATGTTCCTATTTACATGTTGTGATTTGTATAGTCACAGCGTGTACAAAAAACAACGTAACATGAGACACAGCCGTCTTCTAAAAGTAAACAAACCGGGAACTATATTCTCAGACAGGCTTGCTGTGAGCATATCACTCCGCCCAAGTACTATATTCTTCCGCTTGAGAATATAGTTCCCGGTTTGTTTACAGTTAGAAGACGGCTGTGTCTCATGTTACGTTGTTTTTTGTACACGCTGTGACTCTATAAATCACAACATGTAAATAGGAACATGTTGGTGTTATTTTGTCACTTATTGGGAGCAGTAGGATTACTGGAACCATTCCTGCATGTTCTGTGCTGGCCTGATGCCGCTGGAGCCATCAGACAGCATTACAGCACGCACGGAGATGAGAAGGGTATGTATCGACTTGTCTTACTCTGGGGGTTACGGTGAATAAGCTAAATTCCCAATAAGTCGGTGTGTTCCTTTAAATAAACTCAAGATTAAAATGTGGTAAAAACATTAAAAGCCAGGTTCTTAAAATCAGGGGTGAGCAGATCCAAAAACCCACTTACCAAGGTTTTAAAATGAACAGACATTTATTTAGATGATAAACTAATAAATAAATCCCAAGGCCGAAGTCAAAAGTGAAGCAATCCAAAACAGTGTGGCTAATAAGGGGTTCTGTCTTCGTCTGGCCGTCTCTCCCAGGAACTTCCATTTGGGGGGGGGGGGGTTCCCCTTGGCTCCCTTCGTCCAAGCCTGCAGATGGAGAAACTCAGGGCCAGTCAATTCTCCTTTTTACAACAACTACAGCATGCAGCTACACACGCAAACACCGACCTTAAAAGGGACTAACGCTCTCCCGCTTTTACCGCTAGCTTCCATCACTTCTGTTGCCTCTTTTCGTCCATTTCTCCTGGTTGGTTCCGTGCTGCTGCTGCTTCTTGTTGTTCTTTCTTGCCACCGTGCTACTGTGACTTCTTCTGCTGCTCCTCATTTTTCCTTTTTTATTCTTTGCCAAATAAAACACATCATGTCGTCAAACACATCTAAGATAAAGACGCACTTTCGCCCTGTGACAAATATACCAGTCAGGCGCTTTCAACAAGATGTGCAAGTAAGATGGAACAGCTCTCTCTATATGATATAGAGCCTCTTGGACCATTAACGGGCCCTGAGTGTCTGAGAGACCATAGCCTCCCAGCTACCCTGACAGCTAAAACTGGTGGGCATTGATGGAGAATGCAGTCAAGGTTTTACAGTATCTCCCTTTTGAAGAGCTTCCAAGGTTTGAGTGCCGAGACTGCAACTACAGCTGATGTCATTCCTGCCCTAATGGCCCTGAAACACGTTCTTTCCCAAGAGAAGACTGCTGACCCTGGGAATCAAGACGATTAAAAGCATTCTATTCTATTCTGCCAGGTTGAGACTGATCCACTTGGCTCAATTGCAACATTGGTGGATCACAAGTAAATTTATGTATATGTACCTTTTTGAATTCCATTCTTAATAATGAATCACCTCACTAGTCTCTGGCTGACACAGCTAGCCTAGTCGGTTAAAGTTTTCAAATGTAAAAAGATCAGAGTAAACACAAAGGAAAAGGTGAAGATGTATGGCTACAACCCCGTATACCTGGACAAACAAGACCATCTCTGTGTCTATCTCCATCTCTTCAAAGGGGATACCGAGGCAAGCGTTGAGGATACGTTTCTAGGCCTCAGCTGGCCACAGCTGCAAAATCTCCTCTACTTCCGTTCTACAGTGACTTGACTGGAGGATGGAAAAACTACAACCTACTCCAGCGCTGGTAGCTGGAGGCGCAATGCCAAAGTTCCCTGGTGTCTTCTCTTGCATTGCACACTAGCTACATTTCCATCAGCAAGAGGATGTTATGGATGAGTTTTTTTTTACACTGTACGTTTGACAATGTTGACTGAGATATTCAATCGTATCCATATTCAGCCAAAGAGAGGCTATGGATGGCGGCAGGGAGCCTTCAGAACCTGAGCTGCCGAGCGCAAACACCAACTGGTTGTGCCTTTGCTCAAACTGCCCTTCGCTGGATAAACTCACTGATGACAGCTCTCACGGGGCTGTATGTGCATTTCTGTATGTTTACTTTGACAGAGATGTGCTTAGATACTTCGCTAAATCTGTTGTAGCTGATGAACTGGAGTCATTAACACCGGTATTTGGCTAATGGGGTTGTTAACCATTGCTAAATGGTTTTGTATTGTGACACGGGCTGCAGCTATCGATTATTTTAGTAATCAAGTATTCTACCGATTATTCCATCGATTAAAGCTGCAGTAGGTAAGATTATGAAGAGCCAAGACTTTGCCAAAAAATTTGAACATCGACAACTTCTCAGTCCCTCCTCCCTTTCTGCTGCAGCCCAAACCGTCTCCTAAGCCCCTCCCACACAACGGTGTTTGACAGATCTGCCGGCCGGCATGTCAGACAGACAACATCTTCAATAACTAAAACACTAACACAACGTTAACTTTACTCACCAACAGTTATTCGATGCTAACTTTCATTTCAGCCTAACATCAGACCACAGACGACTGTGCTAACGTTACTATCATCCTCACCAACGTAGCTTTGTGGACTTTTGACTACTAATAACCAAGTGAAAGATAAATCATTCATGGTAATAATGTTACCTGTTGAGAGGAAATGTGGCTCTGCATCGTTCTTCAGATCTTTAAAATCCTGCAGCCACGGCACCTCTGAAAAGCCACTCCAATATTCACGGAGTTTTGGGAAACTTTTCTGCAGCTCGTGCGCGGGGAGGGGGGAGGGGAGAACACTGTATATGCGTGTGCCTTAGCAGTGATTGACAGGCAGATAGACCACCCCTGTGGCCCTGATTGGAGAAAATCGACCGGGAGCGGTGGAATTTTGCCAATGGCACTACAGGCTGTAGGATGTGCCAGAGGAGCTGTCTTTTTGTTTTTTTACATAATTCATGTAGTTCTACTGGATGGCTTGGAGCCAGAGGGGCGTAAGTGGCTTTTGACAAACTTTACAGGAGAGACAAAACAAAATTTGGACCACACTTTAATCACCTGTATTATTAACCTTAAACCACAAATATTGCAACCACAGGCATACTTACATGAATGAGTATTTAAGTAATAAACTTATGGCATATTAACACAATGAACATGTTCTAAAAAATTTTAAAATCAAAGAAATATGGTAAAAACGTCAGATACGCCTTATTGGCACCAAACATTTCCAAGTCTTCTATGGACATATTGGGCGTATCTGCTGAACAATGCAGAAAATAAATGGTCAAAACAGGCTCCCATTGCTGCACAGGGTGACTAGATCTTTCTTCTTTAATGCACTGATCCCAGGAGGGTTTTCATACATTGAACTTGGTTTGGAAATGGAATGGGTGCTTCTGCTACCCCTGGTTGCCTGGCCACTTTCAACCCCTCCCTCCTGAACAGGCTCAATGTCTACTGTCTTACTCCCTCGATCTTCTTCTGTCTCCTCTTCCTGGCCACTGTTGGCCCCTCCCTCCTGAACAAATTCTAACACAATGTCTACTGTCTCAGTTCCTCAATCCTCTTCTGTCACCATGTGTCCCTCATCAATTGCATGATCTGTCTCCCTGTCTGTCTCTCTTCCTCCATCTTGTGCTGTCTCCATGTGCCCCTCTCTCTCCTCCATCTCCTCATATCTCTCCCTCATCTCATGCTGTGTCCCTAAATGATATCATTAAAATGTATTTATATACTATTTATATCCTACATAAATGCCCTGATACTAATAATTCGGGCAAAGGATTAGATGTCTCCATGTGTCCCTCAAGTGGATCTCTCTTCCTCACCTCATGTGGCTGTGTCCCTTAATGATTAACACATTCATATGTATTAATATAATATCCTACATGAGTGCTCTGAATCTATTTGTTCAAGGCTAGGGTAAAGTAGATTATGAGAAAGTTCAAAAGAATATTCTATGTCAGAATACTAGGCTAGTTAGCAAGCACAGTTAGCCAGATCAGACCAAAACAATGGGATTAACAACATTAGCCATGCTAGGCTAGGCTAGGTTAACAAGGTAAGGCTCTCAAGGCATGATTATGTCTTACTGTCATCACTCTTGTGAGGAAATGCATTCAAAAACAACTCTCACTCATTTTCAACTTCTTCAATATAGGATTCATCCGTTTGTTTCATAATATTCATCAAAATCTTTTCTGCCTCAGACAGTTCCATGTGTGCAGTTGTGTCAGCCAATTTGAATGCTGTTTTAGGGCAGCAACTACACTTACGCCCTTTTCTGGCAATGAACAAAAATGTGGGTCCTACATGTATTTTTCAGAGCCAAAGGGCGTAAGTGGACTTACGCCCTTCTGGCTCCAAACATTACTCACACTTTTGTGTTAGGTCTTTATTGTTTTGTTGCTTTATTCAATACAGTTTGATCTCAGATAGGTCTTTTTTTCACCATTGGATAGAGCTCATCAAGACCTTTATTTTGATATATAGAACTCATATTCACCCAAAATGCCACTTACGCCCCTCTGGCTCCAAGCCCTCGGGGGTCAGTTTCAGCAAATATGACTAAAGTTAGTTTTATAAGACTTACCTACTGCATCTTTAATCGAGTAATCGGATAAAAAAAAAATACTTTTGTTTTATTGAAGAGCAATAATAAACAGTTTGGTTAAATTTTCCAAAAGATTTTTATTGCCTACATTGCTTACAATATCATATCTCAAAAAACTAAACCCTATTAAGTGCATTCAAGTGCCATATTACATTGTTGTTGTTTTTTTTTAAGAAAACATTTTTTCAAATAATATCAACCTCAAACTAAGGCATACATAAACGTAAAGTTGTGCAACTTAACTTTCAGTTTCAACCTGAGACTGATCTGTATATAGGCCTATATGTAAAATATTAGTTATACTAAACCTATTTTCATTTATATATTTGATTATAATGCTAAACAGCTTTGTTACACTTATGCTAGTAGATCATTGATCAGCTGTTTCTCCGTGGAGAGAGAAAGTGGTGTGCAACAATCAGCTGTTTTTCCGAAGGGATAGTCAACGCGTCAGCTCTTTAGATCAAATTGTGGTCACTACTACCTATTTTCTTGTCTTTGTTTTTGGTAGTTGTTGTGTTTGGTATAGTTTCATCGTCCATACAATTCTGTTATTTACTTTTGTCGGGTCCGCTTCGTGGAATGGAGGATTAAGTTAGACTCAATGTTTTCTGTTGAGATGCTGAAGCACTGACGTCGTGCTATTATTGTGGTAAGCTAGTTTGATTTTGCAGTAGACATACTGTACAGAGTTTTCGTTTTAATTACGTTTGAACTGATTCCAAACTTTGGACACTTTCTGTAGTTTTCTCCAGCCTGTCTCTTCTCTTAGCCCCTCGCTATTTACGCTCTAGCATGTGTTGCCAGCAGCAGACTGAGCAGCGTCTGGTGTGCAACAGTAATAATGATCCGTGCGGAAACACTGTCCGTCAGCATACAATGCTGGTAACATTGATTTAACGAAGCTTCGAGGCAAGTCATTTTGCGTCGAGGTTTTTTGTAATCGAATTATTCGAGTTATTTGAGCAATTGTTTCAGCCCTAATTGTGACTGCTCTCGGTGGCTATAGGGGTTTTTGGATGTACTTTGACTGTGCAGAAATACTATCTTGTGGTGGGTATTCCTGGATGGGCTTTGAGCATGCACATAATTCGGAGGGACATTAACCTTCTCTGCGAACTCGTGCTGAGCAGGTAATTTATGGACTTCGTATTCGCTGATCTCACTTGACAGATGAAAAGTTGTTAGAAGAAAAACTTTTCGTCATGGGACGTGGCCGTGGCGGGGCGGCCATTTTGTGCGTTTCGCCGCCGAAACAGGAAGTGGGTGTAACTCGAGTGTACGTTGTCCGATTACCTCGAAACTTTTCAGGATTCATAAGAGTCCAACCCTGAGGACAAATACAGGCCGATATTTACTTAAAGTCATAGCGCCCCCTAGTGGCAACAGGAAGTAGGCCTAAAAGTCAAGGTGCTATACTTTAACGAACTCCTCCTACAGATTTCATCCGATGGACTTCAAACTTGGTCTGTACCATCCCAACACCTTAACGATGAAAAGTTATTAAAGAAAAACTTTTCGTCAGACGGTGTGGGCGTGGTGTGGCGGCCATTTTGAGTGTTTAGTGATGAACAAAGAAGTTGTTGTAACTTGAGTGTACGTTGTCGTATCTGCCTGAAATTTCTCACGAATCACAAGGGTCCAGGCCTGAGGACCCCTTCAGGCCAAAATTGAATTTTGGTCATAGCGCCCCCCGCTGGCAACAGGAAATGCGCCTTATATGACAAACATCATCCGATTTGCATGAAACTCAGAATGTGTGGTCTACATGTGATACTGAGCTGCCCCCTATAATATAACCACGCCCACTTACTCAGGCCACGCCCCCTTTCATAACAAGTGTCTTGTGTGAGGTGTCATTGAACTCAGCAGAGACTTCCTAATTAATTTGGGATGGTTTGACCTGCCCCCTACGTTTAAGCCACGCCCCCTTTCATAACATTTTAACCGTTTAAGGTAGAGTCTTGTGTGAGGCCCGTCCATCGCTGCTCGCAGCTTTAATTAAATTTTGTGATTAGTATAGTCACAGCGTGTACAAAAAACAAGGTAACATGAGACACAGCCATCTTCTAACAGTAAACAAACCGGGAACTACGGTACAGGCCAAAAGTTTGGACACACTTTCTCATTCATTGTGTTTCCCTTTTATTTTCATGACTATTTACATTGTAGATTCTCACTAAAGGCATCAAAACTATGAATGAACACATATGGAGTTATGTACTTAACAAAAAAGTGTGAAATAACTGAAAACATGTCTTATATTTTAGATTCCTCAAAGTAGCCACCCTTTGCTTTTTTATTAATAAGGGAACAAATTCCACTAATTAACCCTGACAAAGCACACCTGTGAAGGTAAAACCATTTCAGGTGACTACCTCATGAAGCTCATTGAGAGAACACCAAGGGTTTGCAGAGTTATCAAAAAAAGCAAAGGGTGGCTACTTTGAAGAATCTAAAATATAAGACATGTTTTCAGTTATTTTACACTTTTTTGTTAAGTACATAATTCCATATGTGTTCATTCATAGTTTTGATGCCTTCAGTGAGAATCTACAATGTAAATAGTCATGAAAATAAAGAAACGCATTGAATGAGAAGGTGTGTCCAAACTTTTGGCCTGTACTGTATATTCTCAGACAGGCTTGCTGTGAGCATATCACTCCGCCCAAGTACTATATTCTTCCGCCTGAGAATATTGTTCCCGGTTTGTTTACAGTTAGAAGACGGCTGTGTCTCATGTTACGTTGTTATTTGTACACGCTGTCACTCTATAAATCACAACATGTAAATAGGAACATGTTGGCGTTATTTTGTCACTTATTCGGGGCAGCTGGAACCATTCACCTGCATGTTCTGTGCAGGCCTGATGCCGCTGGAGCCGTCAGACAGCATTACAGCACGCACGGAGATGAGAAGGATATGTATCGACTTGTCTAACTCTGGGGGTTACGGTGAATAAGCTAAATTCCCAATAAGTCGGCGTGTTCCTTTAAAATACAGGGGGCATAAGTAAGTACCCTATGTTAAATCCCCATAGAGGCAGGCAGATGTTTATTTTTAAAGGCCAGTTATTTCATGGATCCAGGATACTATGCATCCTGATAAAGTTCCCTTGGCCTTTTGGAATTAAAATAGCCCCACATCATCATGTACCCTTCACCATACCTAGAGATTGGCATGGTTTTAGTTCAGTTAGCCTTAGCTGGTTTGATTTGCATTGAGAGATGATTTTATGGAAAGTACCCCGTGCAAATCTCTAGGTATGGTGAAAGGTATGTGATGATGTGGGGCTATTTTTTTTAATTAAAGCATTAAGATCAATTTCTAGAAGATTTTTTTTTGTCAATTTTAGCATGGGTTCATAAACTTATGAGCACCACGTATCTGCCTAACTGTCCACAAAGTACAAGCCTTCCTTGATCGCGCAGCGCCCCCACCCCTCCCCCACGCAGTTGCTAGTAGAGGACACTGAGGATAAAAAAAACATGATGGACTCTTCAGAAGAGGTAATTATCTTCACTTGAGTCTCTGCGCGGGAAAGTCACTGGACGACACAATCTTCTGAACATAGCCCTACTGACAAATACAGAGAGAGTTGTGTGGAGCTGATAGTCTTAATTAGCTTTGTAGCAACTCATTTGGCAATGGCTTGAATGTATGTTCATTAATATCAAAAAGTTACTCACTAGTTTTTCACATGAACTAACCACTGTTTCAGCAACCATTCCAGCTAAGTTTCTGGCAGAAAAAAAGATAATATTCAACTGACATGCATTCTTAGGATACAGCAGAGAAATTCAGCGGCTTTTTTAGTACAAACAACTACGGTGAGTCTGCATGGACAAACAGAGCTGCACCGTCAAAACTGCCAACTTTTCTAAAGGAGCAGCAAAATAAGTATAGCAGCCAATTGCCATTATTATTGCTAGTGTTCATATAATTCTATTATACCCATAATAGAATTATATGAACACTAGCAATAATAATGGCAATAATTCTTCAACCTTTATACTTTATACTTTATTCATCATTGAGGGGTGACCCTCATTTACAATTTCACAGAGTCAAATTACAGACAAAAGACAAAACAAAAACAACAAAAGAATTATGACACCATCATAAGAAAAATAGAAAGATGTAGAAATATGACAAATAATTCCTTATCCATGTTGACTTAACCACCGGTAGTCAAGGCTGATGTTTTTTTTTTTTTCTTCAGAATTATGTGTTTTGTGAACATTTAAACATGTAAACATGGTCTTGTAGAAACCCAAAATACAAGTATGAACCTGAAAATTAGCATATGTGGGACCAGATGAGTAAGGACTCGTGGAAAATATAGTTATTTTCATTTTCTACCGCTCAGTCATTATTTTTCTTGCCTCCCAGGTACTGGATGCCATTGAGGCAGTGATGAGCAAGGGGAGTGGCAGGGAGCGGAGTGTTTACCGTGCCAAATTCAGCTCCATCACTGACACTGATATTTGGAAAGCCATGAATGGCCTGGGAGAGCCCAACCGCAACGAAGCCCTGTCAGTGGATGCACGTCAGGAGCTGGATTTGCGCATCGGCTGTGCCTTCACCCGGTAAGCTGCTTTCTACAGCCACACATTGGCTCTTGGCACCTTGTGTTAGATTTCCTGCAGCTTTTGGTGTTACCTTTTTGGGTGGGTGGGTGTCGGTGTGTGTGTGTGGAGATGTCACATCACACGCAGCACACGCTTAGCTGTGTGCAGGAATGGTGCTTCACTACTGTCAGTCAGTCTGTCTTTGCAGCGGGCTACAGGTGTCGTGCCAAAAAGTGAACAAAACTGATTGCTGTCTACCCTACATGCAAATAATGAAGTTCTTCACAAACACACGCCCAGGCTCTTGTGTTTTCCAGCAAGTTGTTTTGTTGCCAGCAGTTGCGTACATTTCACCCGCCCTTTTCACCGGTTCAGCGCACTCTAGCGGTTTCCCTAGCCGCACATTTCTTCAGCCTTTCTGTACAATGTAGTATTTCTTCAGCCGCACATTTCTCCCGCTGTTCTGCGCGCTGTAGAGGCTTTTCCATCATGCTGAGCCAGGCTCCCTGCCTTTCCTGCTCAGGCCACATAGCTAAATACTACCTCAATCTGTGACTGCTACACAAAAAGGGGACACGCCAAATCTCTGATTGAACAATTCTGTCGTTGTATCCACATGACATAAGCCTTCCATGATTGCGCACAACCCCCACCCCTCCTCCAAACAGTTGCTATTTAGCCAAAGACGAGACTCAGGGTTAAAAAAACATGATGGACTCTTTAAAAGAGGTCATTATCTTTGAGTATCTCTAATTTCTGCACGCGAAATTTGCCGGACGACACAAATTTCTAAACATTGCCATACTGAGAAATACAAAGACTTTTGTGGAGCTGGTTAGCTCCACAAAATTCACAAAATTAAATTCATTTTGCAATGGCTTGAATATAACGGAAGTTCATTAATATAAAAATTACATCAAAGCTTTAAATAACACTCCAAAGATACATTTTGGCAAGGGAAAAACTGGCATGGCCATTTTATAAGGGGTCCTTTGGACTCTCAACTCAAGATATCTGTATGAAATGTTACTCAAAACTCACTGACTGTAAAGTCTGTAGAGCTGCACTTCTTGGCCCTCATTTATCAACCTAACGTAGAAACCAGCGCAGATATGAGCGCAGAAATCGTCTTACGACAGGCTTCACGTGTGATTCATGAAACGTTTGTATCACCAATCAGAGCATAAGAATGGTCGTACATTGATAAATGCAGTGGCTGGAAACGATCGTAATTTAAATATCACGCCCCAATATATTGTCGGTTTTGAGGCCTCGCCCCTACAATTTACGACATGGCAAGACGTAATCCGGCTGAAAATCGGAACTTTTCAGAGGTGGAGATTGAAACCCTGATATCGCAGGTTCATTTGCACTAACGTATGTACTATTTGGCAGCCTGAAAACTGTTATTAAAGGCTGCAGAAAGAATGCAGGATGAAAAGTGATCACTGATGCGGTCAACAGTGTTGCCGTAGTAAATCGGACTCCAGCTGAAGTTTAGCCTATTTAATTTATACATCCTTGACACATTTTCTATAGTCCTAATAGTAATATACAGCCTTCTATTGCAATCTCTTAGGCCTACATGGTGTATCTATATTTAAATAAACACACGGTAGCGGAGTTTATGCAGTGTCTTTTATTTTACTCGTGTTTTTTTTCATGAGTCTGAACAAGGCAACAGCTGAGGGAGAGTGCGTGTCCTCCGCCACCCCTGTGCTGGACCACCACCTCGACCCGGTCTCCTGACAGCAGAGGGGCTGGAAAAACAAGCTGAAATAACTCTGTCACTGGCAGAAATAAATCGTTCACGACAGAGAAATGAAAACCTGAATAATAACTAAAAACGTTGTGCATCATCATGTTTCCTTTATTGAATATCATTGCCAAACATAACACTATAGGCTACCTTTTTAAAAGCGAGGAATAATAATATCCTGTATCCTTCGTATAGCCCCCAGTTGGGGCTGTGCTGGACACTGCTCTCTGGGCATCGGGTCATTTGGCTCCATCACTACATTTATGGCACCCAGTTTTCCTGCAAGATGTTGTGCAGAACACCACAGGCTAAAACAATGTTGCAGACTTTTTCTGCCGTGTATAGGGTCCCCCCTGCTATCTGCCCTTAAACAATGCGATGGAGCGCTCCACCGTGGCACGTGCGCGTACACTGTGTTACCGGCTCATAGAAGTCTTCTAAAAGAGCCAGATCTGCCATTGCTGATAAGTGATCAAACTGATGACCTCTCCTTCTCCTGTTAAACTGAGTATATGCTGCACCGCAAGGCCACACTGACTCGGAAACTTGTGTACACGAGTTCCGACCAGACGTGAGATTTTATCGCAGCCTACGCTCATGTTCAAATTGATAAATGATGAGCTTTGCGTAGGAATCGACGTACGCCCGTCCTACGCCTGTTTAAGGTCGTACGCATTAGAGTTGAGCCGGATACTCGGCTGAAACGAGTATCCGGTACGGATAAAGCACTTTTGCCGAGTACGATTATTATACGAGTAATACGAGTCAATATCTGTGAATAAAAATCCTCATTGGGTAGCTGACTGTGTCTGCGTTCTGTGATTGGCTAGTCACACAGCGCCCCTCCCCTCCCGCGCCGCTCTGCTCACTCACAGAACACTGAGAAGAGAACAGCTCTCTCTGTCTCTCCCGCAGTCACTCAGGTTCGCGGGTCTTTTCCGTTAACGTTAAGGTTTCTTCAGCTTCAGGTTTGTTTTTTACTTCGGTTTGTAGTTACTTATAAACCAGTAGAGTTCTGGTAAACGTGGTGTTTGTTCAGCCGTGGTGCTTAGAATGCGACTCGCGTTACGTCTCTGCCTGTCGCAGATTATTTATTTTTTTTAAACCGTCAGCTGGCTCTAACCAGTTTTTTTTACTTAACGCACTGAGTGTCTGACCTATATACTGTCTATGTGTCTGACACTTTTCTTGCTGTATTTCTTTAAAAAAATAAAGGAAGTAGTGGTATAAAACACACAGTCCCCCCGCCCCCCTCTCTCTCTCTCTCTCTCTCTCTCTCTCTGTTACTCACTCACACACTCACACATACCTGGTGTGGTAATAAAAAAAATAAAAAAGAACCAAAACAAAAAAAAATCACACTGATCATAAAAAATTTTAAAGTTAAAAAATAAAGTTATGTTGAGTAAGAAAACTCTTGTTTATTACATTTTACTTCATAATTGCAACCGCATGTGTTGTATTCATTGTTGCAAAACTTGTTCTGTATATAGTTCATTTGTTATCGTCATCAAAACCATTGATCTGAAGCTCAGTGCTGATGCTGTCATGTAAATTGTTTTCTATTCTGCAATAAATATAACAATTTCTGATCAACCCATATCAATTGCATGCTTAAAATAACAGGCTACCGGTTAAAGCCCTGCCCATTTCAAAACAACCTGACCCACTTCCGGGTTAAATCCCGCCCACTTCCGGGTTAGGCCCCGCCCAGTCCGAGTACAGATACAGACACAGATAATTCATATGGTAAACAGATACAGATACAGATAATGCTGTACTCGCTCATCCCTAGTACGCATGTTTCATAAATGAGGGCCATTGTATGTACAACTTATTACAACTGATCTAAGGTAATAATAATTAGCCTGTCTTTTGTTAATCAAATATTTTTCAGATTCCAGACCAAGTATTTCCAGGGTAAGTACGGTAATCTAGACTCCTCCTTGATCTCATTTGGACCATGCCAGACCCCAACACTAGGCTTCTGTGTGGAACGCCATGACAAGATCCAGTCCTTTAAACCAGAGACTTACTGGGTCCTCCAGGCAAAGGTAAATCCCCTGTTTCCCTCCCCCTGACACAGTGTCAATGATCTCTTCTGTCCGCGCTATATACTGACAGATATGCTGTCTTTTGGTCAGGTGTTTAAAGGAAAGGACAGCCCACTGACACTGGACTGGAACAGGGTGAGGGTCTTCGACAGGGAGGTGGGTCAGATGTTCGTCAACCTGACCAAGACATTTTTGGAGGCCCAGGTAAGAGCAAACTGCAGAGCATGCAAGTCCTTTCCTCTCAGCAGAAAGTGTAACCAGTATGCAGTGGCAGTGCAATTCCACTAGGAAGAATTCACATGAACATAAAACGGCCTGCCTGATATATTTCTTTTAAGAAATTACAGTAGAGCTGTCAAAAATGTGTTTGAGGTCTTTTAAATATAGTGTCTCAATCACATAATTTGCCCACCAGAGAGCGCTTAATTTTTACACTTTAAATAACAAATTTAAAGCTGGGATAGTTACACACACACACACACACACACACACAGATTTGCTCTATGGGTGATTAGAAAACGGCAGAGGAGCAGAATCGATTGATTGATGGCCGTTGCAGAGAAATGCGCTTTTGGTCGAAACAGCGAGGTGGCTGCTTGCCTGTCTCTGGACGTATTGTCCCTGATGTTAAACGTGTTTCATGCTTGTTGCGGTCGGGGCAGTGCAGAACCGATCAAAGCGTTCAGCATCGGCCATAGCGGCTCCAAAAACTAACTTCTTCTCTTCTGTAGCCAATCATTGCAATGCAGTCTGTGAGACCGCATCGCCTTGTTACGAAATCTTGAGACCCTCCATACACAGTCGCCCAGCCCGCAGTTGCCTAAAACAGGTTTTTATGCGTCTTGCAGTCAGCACGGTCTGAGGGGTGTGGAACACGCACATGGACGCAAACCATCAGTCATACTGATTTGCGGTCAGAGCAGTAGTCAAAGCAGCTCAAAAAACTATTTCTTCTGTTGTGTCATTGCAGTGGTGTTATGGGATTATTTTTGTGACTTTAATTCCAAGCAAAACTTCTCAAGTATCAAACTAAAAACATTAACTCAAGCAAAAGAAATGTCCCCTCAAAGGTAAAACTTGAAACTTGCAAACAAAACATTTGTGTGGTCGTAAACTGCTTTTAAACAATTTTATTTGTTTGATATTATGTCCTTTTGTTTACAGTTCTCTCTACTTCTTTCTCAATTATGAGTCTTTTGCTCTCTCCATCACGTTTGCAGTTTTACTCCTAGCTTTCTCGTTTGCACTTCCAAAGTCTTTTGTTTTCAATTCTGACACAAACATCTCGCGTGGGCGGTTCTTAGAGGGGTGTGTGCCCATTGGCTAATGAGTTTTTGGAGTGAATTTGAGTGACCGATCAGTGCCTGCCTGCCTCCTGACATTTCAGCGCAGCAAACATTAGACTTTGGAGGACACACAAGCCACTCCACAGCGGATTTCTACAAGAATAATAAAGTGTAAGTATTGATCATTTATATTGTCTGTGATCTACGTTGCAAGCATGGTTGCTAGACATTTGTTGTTTAGCTAAGTTACTAGCTAGCTAGTAAAGCTGTTTAAGTTAGCATTTAACATTAGCTAACTGCTAACGTTATCTAAAACTTGAAGCTACGTTACTGAGCTAATTTGCCATGGCAATCATGTAGGCTTAGTGAGGCCTTGCTCAATGGAGCTGTATTAATTATCGTCTTCTCTCTGTAGAACACTTGGGACATGCAGGACCCCGAGCAGAGCTATGATTCTGTCCCAGGAAACGTTAGGTTAGTGACGTAGCTATGTGGTCTATTATGAAAAATTATTATCCAGCTAACTACAAATTGTTGTGGTTGCTATTGGTCTGATAATACACAATGCTAGGTATTGGTTAAGTTGTAGAATGTAGAAACTGTGAATATAATGTATTCTATCTAAGGTTGACACATATATTGGATAATGTTCCATCTGTACACACTGTTTCTTCTTTTATTGCACTGCTGCTGCTCACAGACCTTGCCAGACTGTCCAATTATCGGCTTATCGGCTCCATGTGTCTGGGCCTTTAAGGCCTCACTAAGCCTACATGATTCCCATGGCAGATTAGCTCAGTTTTAGATAACGTTCGCAGTTAGCTAACGTTAAATGCTAACTTAAACAGCTTTACTAGCTAGCTAGTAACTTAACACAACGAAACAACAAACGTCTAATAACCATGCTTGCAACGTAGATCACAGACAATATATATGATCAGTACTTACACTTTATTAATCTTGTAGGAATCTGCTGTGGAGTGGCTTGTGTGTCCTCCAGACTCAGTCTCTAATGTTAGCTGCACTGAGCGGTCACTCAAACTTGCCCCTAAAACTCATTAGCCAATGGGGACGCACCCCTGTAAGACCCGCCCACGCAAAATGTTTGTGTCAGAATTGAAAACAAAGACTTTGGAAGCGCGAAAGAAAGCAGAAAGAAGCAGAGGGAACTGTAAAGAAAAGGACATAATATCAAACAAATAAAATACCAATAGTTTACGACCACACAAATGTTTTGTTTGCAAGTTTTAAGTTTTACCTTTTGCTTGAGTTAGCGTTTTTTGTTTGATACTTGAGAAGTTTTGCTTGGAGTTAAAGTCACAAAAATAATCACATACGCTGTCCGAACTACTACAAAATCTCGGCGCACAGTCGCCCAGGCCGCAGTTGCGTGATATCCTGTTTATGTAGATAACTAGAGCCTTGGATCACAGTATGTCATCACAAAGGGCTTTACCAAGAAAACAGGATGGTAACTCTCATAGAAAAATATATATGACTATATCAGGATGAAATGAATGGCTAGTACTTGTTAATGTATGAACGTGGTCCATATACCCGTGCTCATTTAAAAGCAGGTTAATGGTCGCCGTGGTTTTCATGGTAAATAAAATTGCATCAACACAAGTTTTCGCAGCACATGGTCGTGCAACTAATTTTTGTAACTCGACGCACCCTGTGGTTTCCGTTTCAACATGGTCAGCTAGGAAGACTGGTCGACCAGGTTCGCCTGGACAAACATCTGTATGATTGTTCTGTTGTCTCTACTACTTCTTGCTTATTCACAGATTATTTTGTTTGTACGCCACCTGGTGTTTTGTCAAATACTGCCACGAACAATGCTTGTAGCGGGCATCTACGAAGGCCCGCGCCACGATAAGGCGAGTATAACCAAAGCTTAACCTACAAGGTCAGTTGTATCGTCAAAGATACAAACACGTACTTCATAGGTCTTATTTAAAAGGTCCCATGGCATGAAAATTTCACTTTGAGGTTTTTTAACATTAATATGCGTTCCCACAGCCTGCCTATGGTCCTCCAGTGGCTTGAAATGGCGTTGGTGTAAACCAAGCCCTGGGTATCCTGCTCTGCCTTTGAGAAAATGAAAGCTCAGATGGGCCGATCTGAAGGTTACCTCCCCTTTCTCTGCTTTGCCCGCCGAAGAATTTAGCCCACCCATGCGAGAGAGACATCATGGCTTTCAAACGAGCAAAGTGGCAGTTGGTCAAGGCCACACCCCCACCTTGCCCCCCCCCTCCCTCTGCTCAATAGCTACAGACACAGAAATGGCATATCCTAAGGAAAGCTCATTGTGGGACTGGCTCTTGTTGCGGAACTTTCCTTTGCAGCAGGGGGGTAGAGGTTTTTCAGAGTTTTTCAGGTTTTTTTTGTAAATTGAAACAAATAAGACAGACTGAGACTAAAACCAAGTTGGGGTTTTTGTAGTTTATTAAAAACATATATATTTGCAAATATGGAGCAACATGATTTCACAAAAGGCCGCAGCCCAGTGTGGAGTTTCTCAAATGAGTGAACAGAATAACAGGCTTTTATGCATCTTCAGAGTGACAGAACACACGCACTTGGATTATTATGACGCTACAATTTTGACAGGCAATCTGATACACATGAAGACAATAAGAGAAATGCAAGAGACATCTTGGAGTCATCTCACCCCCTCCTCCCTGTATGACTTTCACCCCCCAGTTACATCTCAACTGGCATGGGAAAACATGTGGAAAATTAGATAGACTCTTTCAGCATTTGTGAGAGAATTAAAGTAGAAATAAAACATAAAAATATAAGGAATTATGCTTAAATGTAATTTTTCCCATTACACTCTAGTGGCTGTAATTTTGCACCAAGGCTGAATTTCGGAAAAGAGACTTCAGATACAGTATTAGGGGACCTCTAAGGTCTATATAAGAGCATGGGACCTTTTAATATCTCCAAATCAATATTTTTTTAATTTTTTTATTTGAGAAGCAGAGAAATCCGCCGTTTCAACTCGGTCCTCTGACAATTGTAGCCCATCAAGAAGCTTTCTTAATCCATCATGGAATTACAGTGTCTTTGTAACATTAATAAATAATTATGAATCAACTCACAAATCTCTGTTTTGCGCCGCGACCTTTCAACCCAGCACCACGTCTTGTTTTTAGCTGTGGAGACGTTAGCTCCACCTTTCCAGCAATTTGTTTGGGGTCTTTGTAGCACTTCCAAAAGCTTAGTAATCCGACCAAAAATACCATAACGTTTCAGAGCCATCTACTTGTCACTCAATCTTAGGCAAAGTGACAAACAGTGATGAAAGCCGCGACATGAAATCCACACTCACGAGGGTCCCGTGAAATATGACCGCTACAGTTTATTGGAAAATAGCATTGTGGACACTGAATTTGATGAATTTAATGTTTATCAGACCCCAGATGAGACCAGAAGCTAACGCTGCGGGCCGTCTGCCTTTGACTCCCCGCTGCAGGAGACGCTGTATTCCTCTGACACTCTGTATTAACGTTACGGTTTTAAAACCGTTTTCCAGGTTAGTGGGGGTGCATACCGCTCAAAACCGACATGAAAAACGTAGCTAGTAATGTTCACTCAAAGTTTTGTTTTGTTGTACGGTACCGTCTATTTATGGTACCGTCTATATTGCTGATAAGCCCGTTAACTGTGACGTTATTGTACAATGTTTCTGACCGTAGTACTGGTCATAGTGACTGAAAGTGTGATGTGAGATGCTAAAAAGAAACTACACGCTCTTTTCAGGTAACGTGACTTTTTGACGTTCAAGGGGAGAGCTACCAATACATAACTTTGGATTTTGCCACATACTTGATGAAGTATTTAGATATGATAGCCTCTGGGTGCTTATACAGCACCTTAATCCACTTTCATAAAAATGCTGCCAAACCCATACATTTCCAAAAATGTGAACATATAATCCCATTCAACCATATCAAATGCCTTTTCGGCATCAAGGAAAATAGCAGCTATTGGGGATTATTATTCTTTTTCCCAGCAAATGAATTGGCTTTTTGAGGGACTTAACATATTCAAAAACTCAACAAATTTGGCGGTTGCATCAAGTCTGGGGAAAATGTACGTATTTTAAGGGTTTCGGGAATAGGCGCGCAAAAATGGCTCGCTAGCGCCCCCTACAAAATTAAATAAATTGAGCCCCTGCAGTAGGTTTAACGTAGACTCATGAAACTTGGTACAGAAATTTATCATGTTAAGACGCACTCGTCATTGGAGCCATACCCTACACCCAACAGGAAGTCCGCCATTTTGAATTGAAACTACGAAATGAGTGTGATTTTGGCCATTTCCACATGTCGTACTTTCAGAGATTTCATCCGATCAACTTCAAATTTGGTCTGTGCAATCTTAAGATGTTAAAGATGAAAAGTTGTTAAAAGAAACTTTTCGTCATAGGGCGTGGCCGTGGCGGTGTGGCCATTTTGTGCGTTTTGCCATCAAAACAGGAAGTGGGTGTAACTTGAGTGTACATTGTCCAATTGGCTCGAAACCTTTCAGGATTCATAACAGTCCAACCCTGAGGACAAATAAAGGCCGATATTTACTTACGGTCATAGCGCCCCCTAGTGGCAACAGGAAGTAAGCCTAAAAGTCAAGGTGCTATACTTTAACGAACTCCTCCTAGAGATTTCATCCGGCGGACTTCAAACTTGGTCTGTACCATCTCAACACCGTAAAGATGAAAATGTATTAAAAGAAAAACTTTTCGTTAAGCGGTGTGGGCGTGGCGGCCATTTTGAGTGTTTAGCGATGAGCAAAGAAGTTGTTGTAACTTGAGTGTACGTTGTCGTATCTGTCCGAAATGTCTCACGATTGACAAGGGTCCAGGCCTGAGGACCAGTGTTGGTCAAGTTACTTGGAAATAGTAATTAATTACTGATTACTTCTCCAAGAAAGTAATCCAGTTACTTTACTGATTACTTATTTTCAAAAGTAATTAGTTACTGTACTAGTTACTTTACTAAGTTACTTTTCAAAAACATGCGTCGGAACGATTCAGAGTCAACAGTGGAAATTGGCAGCATGTCCTCGACAATATAGCCAGCGACGAGCTTCTTCAGTTCAGCGGCACTAAGTCCTGTCGCTTTGAAGTCTATTTTTACCTGTTTAGCAGGAGAGGGGCCCACGGAGGTTCGCCCGGTAGAGCTGGATGTAGCCGCAGCAGTCATGTCAGTTGGGGGTTCAGGTTTTTTTTCCAGAGAGTTTCACATTCCTGTGCCGGCTTGCTAGGTGCTTGCTCTGATTTGAAGTGGAATTTTTCGCTGTAGATAAAAGTTTTCTTCCCACGCAGAGTGTACAGCGGACGCTGATGTTTTTGTCACCTTTAACCGAGTCAAACTCAAAGTAATGTCGGTACTTCCAAGCATTAAACGCTGCGTGGTCCTGCTCTCTCCCGCTCCCCATGTTGTCTCTTGTTCAACACTACACATGTCGGTGTTTACCACTGACGTCGCGGCGCTCATACGTCATTGTCACTCACGAGACATTCTCACGAAACAAAATCACGGTTAAGTAGCGCAGTAACGCAGCCTGCTTACGGGGAAGTAACTGTAATCTAATTACTGTTTTTGCAATTGTAATCCCTTACTTTACTCGTTACTTGAAAAAAGTAATCGGATTACAGTAACGCGTTACTTCTAACACGTTACTGCCCATCAGTGCTGAGGACATCAGGCAACAGGAAATGCGCCTTATATGACAAACATCATCTGATTTACATGAAACTTATAATGTGTGGTCTACATGTGATACTGAGCCGCCCCCTATACTTTAACCACGGCCATGCCCCCTTTCATAACATTTGAACCGTTTAAGGTAGAGTCTTGTGTGTAGGGCTGGGTACCGAACGTCGATACTTTTATGGCACTTTTATGATTTATCTTTCGGTGCCAAATTTCGGTTACAAAAGCGTCTCAGCGCGTAATCGCAAGCTTATCTGTCCTCTCTGCATATTGACGCAGAGCGGAGCTCCAACCGACACACACACACACACACACACACACACACACACACACACACACACACACACACACACACACACACACACACACACACACACACACACACACACACAGAGGTGCGGACGGAGTAAACTGTCTGCAGTTTTGTTTAAGTCACAGAGAGTCACGCTTGGTTTCAAGTGTAGTTACAGTTTTTCAAATCTTCATGCAGACAGCGTTTGCTGCGATATGATATTAATGGTGAGCCGAAAGCGGTCGCGGTGCTGTTGACGTTACACTTCCTCTGAGACAAGCAGGCACAACAGTGGTTTCTCTCCCCCGATGACTGACTGACAGGCTGAGCTTGCAAGGCAAGGCACCTTTATTAATGTTACTCTGAGTGAGCAGTTTTACCAGAATTTTTTAATTTTGGTAACTGTTTTGATTAACATTTAAAGGTGGAAAATAAAAGCTTTGTGTTTAATGTATTTTCTTTTATGTTGAAATGGATTTTAAAACCTATGGTATTGAAAAAGTATCGTTACGAACCGGCATCAAAACTGAGGTATCGAAATTGGCACCGGATCGAAAGATTTTGAACGATACCCAGCCCTCAGCAGAGAGTTCCTTATTCATTGGTGATGGTTTGGCCCGCCCCTCTGTGCTTAGCCACGCCCCCATTTCATAAATGGTTACCCGTTTAAGGTAGATTCTTATGTGAGGTATCAATGAACTCAGCAGAGACTTCTTTTTTTATTGGTAAAGGTTTGGCCCGCCCCTATGCTTTGGCCACGCCCCCTTTCACAGCTAATGAACTGTATGATGTAATAATTCAGCGTACGCTGATTCCTTCGCAAAGCTCGGCATTTATCAATTTGGACGTGAGCGTAGGCTTCGATCAAATCTCACGTCTGGTCTGAACTCGTGTACGCAAGTTTCTGAGTCAGCGTGGCCTTGCGGTGCAGCATATAATCAGTTTAACAGGAGAAGGAGAAGTCATCAGTTGATCACTTATCAGCAATGGCAGATCTGGCTCTTTTAGAAGACCTCTATGAGCCGGTACAATAGTGCACACATACGCACACGTGCCACGGTGGAGCGCTCCATCGGATTGTTTAGGGCAGATGGCTCGCATCAGTGGGGGGGGGGACCCTATACACGGCAGAAAAAGTCTGCAACATTGTTTTAGCCTGTGGGGTTCTGCACAACATCTCGCAGGAAAACTAGGTGCCATAAATGTAGTGATGGAGCCAGATGACCCGATGCCCAGAGAGCAGTGTCCAGCACAGCCCCAACTGGGGGCTATACGTAGGAGACAGGATATTATTATTCCTCGCTTTTAAAAGGTAGCCTGTAGTGTTATGTTTGGCAATGATATTCAATACAGGAAACATGACGATGCACAACATTTTTATTTATTATTCAGGTTTTCATTTCTATGTCGTGTACAATTTATTTTTGCCATTGACCGAGTTATTTCGGCTTGTTTTCCCAGCCCCTCTGCTGTCAGGAGACAGGGTCGATGTACGACCGTTCTTACGCTCTGATTGGTGTGATACGAACGTTTCATAAATCACACGTGAAGCCTGTCGTAAGAGGATTTCTGCGCTCATATCTGCGCTGGTTTCTACGTTAGGTTGATAAATGAGGGCCATGGAGAGCTTGTTTCTGGTGCTGATGCAAAAGAAGATGTCTGTCTCTTTCCCAGCCACATCTGCATCTGGAATGTTTGTCTCTGATGTGGTTGAGTTCTGCACTTATGTAGGTAGGTGAACTGGTGTGTTGAAAAGTGCATCTAAAGAATCTCCACAAGACAGTTCTGCAGGCACTGTAGGATTCTGTAGGAGTTGATCCACGTGCCTTCTCCAGACACTATCAGTGGTTTAGACTGTATAGGATACTGGTCTAGTTTGCGCAAGAACAGTTGCAGGGACCCACTTAGGTTTGCCTATGTAGTTCCTGGCCAACACAGGTTCTCCAGAAGTGAAATCTCTGTTCTTGGCCTGAAGTCACCACAGGCAGCCACACCACATCCAGCACTCCACAGCGACACCATCGTCACGGTAGAGGCGTACGCTGCGGGCAGTCAACCCACGGAAGGCGGCAGGCCCTGATGGCGTCTGCGGACGAGTACTGAAGGACTGTGCGGACCAGCTGGTGGGGGTCTTTACCAAGATCTTCAACCAGTCACTCTCCCAGCTCATTGTCCCATCCTACCTGAAATCCTCCATCATAGTCCCCCTGCCCAAAAAATCAAACATCACCACTCTCAATGACTACCGGCCAGTAGCACTCACCCCTGTGGTGTTGAAGTGCTTGAAACTGGTCCATAGTCACATCATGTCTTTTTATCCTCCCACCTTTGATCAACACCAGATCTACTGAGGACGCCGTGGCCACACCCTCCATGCTGCACTGTCCCACCTGGAGCAGTAGGGGAGCTATGCCCAGCTGCTCTTCATAGACTTTAGCTCTGCTTTTAACACCATCCTCCCCCACAGACTGGTGTCCAACCTGTCCGACATTGGAATACCACACTCCACCTGCCACTTCAGGCCATTTACTGTGTGTGTCAACAGCTGCAAGAAACATTCGGTCTTCAAATGGATCTGCAAAATCAATGTGCACGCAGATGCCATGGCTCCTGTGGAAACTCACAGGGATTAAGAGGAGCTATTGGTATATTGTTTCAAACCTTGTGACAAGATGAACAACTTTTAGCTATCTGTTCAATCGGTTTGTCTATGTTTGGCCACCAAAAATAGCTTCTCGCTATCGCCTTCATTCTCACTATTCCACTGTATCCTGCATGAAGTTGCTGCAATCCTTTGGTTTGGAGTGACAAGGAAATAATCACTCTCCTCCCCCACAGCAAACATCCTGACTAAACTGACAGTTCTGACCGTCTCCCAAGGAAGGGATCACCAGCAGGTTGGCCCTTGACAATAATGTCTATGACTGCAGACAAAAAAAAGGGTCATTTCTGGTCTCCTTTGTTGCCTGAACAGCTGAAACCGGTGCTTTGTCTATCCCTGAAGTAGAAAAATGTCCACAGTGTTTGACTCCGGCTTCGTGACAAGGAGTGGCAATCTGAATAAACCATCCGTGTTGCAATGAGTGTCTGATTTGTGATACTGAATGTCATATGAGTGTCCTGACAACAGCAACGCCCTCCTCTGCAGTTGGGATGCAGCAAGAGATGGTATCCCAGTGTACAGTCCGAGAATGGTCGTGAGAGGTCTGTGGTCTATAAGGAGTGTAAACTTCCGTCCATACAAGTACTGATGACGTCTTTTGCCCTCTTCTATACTATTTCATGTTACTAGATATAGCAATGATAACCAGGACTACGACAGAATATTAAACGTTTATTAGCCCAACAGCATGTCTTAAAAAAGCATGGCTAACACCGACAATGGAAGCTAAAATTACCCACAATCCATCAGGTGTATCTCAACTACGGATATGACGGTGGCCCAAAATACACAACACAACTCTTAAAAAATTCTGCTGTGGTGCTACCGGCCCTTACCTTTTTAATTACCTCCTATAGTCAAATCTGCATCAAGGAGTTCTCCTCGTCTGTCAGTTTGGGAAGCCCTAGTGGCTCTTTAAAGGAACACATTTCTTCATCAGTAGAGGTGTACTGAGTAATGACGTATAGAGATCAGTGTAAAATTCTTTAAAAACCTTGTTAATTTCTAAAGTTGCTGTAAAAACCTCTCCAGAATTGGATCTAAGTGTAGAAATAGTGGAAGCCAATTCCTTCTGTTTTATGTTTTTTAGCAAGTAAGTTTCCTGCCTTATCTCCCTACTCAAAACAATATTGTCTTGCCCTGAATAAACTGAATTCACTATTCTAAGATAGAATGATATTATATTGGTATTTAATTGAGTCAGGTTTCTCAGGCAACCTGTGATATTCTTCGCTTAATCTCAGTTTCAGCGTGTTTGATTTTACTTTCTAACAGTGCTTTAGCACTATTCCTCTTACGAAATGGAGCATGTTGTATAATGCGCCCCCTGATCACAGCCTTTAAGGCCTCCCATGCCGCCTCTGTTGATGACAATTTGGACCAATTGATCGCCAAGTAATCTTTTAGCTCAGACCTAAGCCATTCTATATTGTCTGTCTCCTGTAGAAGAGAGGAGTAAAGGGGCCACCTGTAAGAGCATCTTCTCTCACTTTGAGGCAACAAGTCTAGGCACACCCACGCATGATCAGAGATTATGATATTTCCTATCGCACATCAAAGGGAGGTAGCCAGTGATTTGGACGTTAAAAAACTGGCTTGTGCACTGATAAAAAAAATGTATAGTCTCTCCCAGCTGGGTTCAAAATTCTCCAAATATCAACCAAGCCTAAAATCTCTAATGTGAGACTGACTCTGAGAGCCCTGCCCCACTGTAGTCCCCCCCCCCAGAACAATATTGTGGTTCCCTACAACTTGTAATTTCTAGTGCTGTTAATTAAACGCATTATTAACGGCGTTAACACAAACCCATTTTAAAGGCGTACATTTTTTAGCGCAAGATTAATGTTCTTTTTGGCCTAGCAAACTTTATAGTTTTTTTAACATGCTGTTGCAGCAACTAGTAACGTTAGAAAAACTACAACAACACACCGGATCTAGCTAGACCGGAAACAAAACGGGCACATCGCACACACTTGTTTGGCCTTGCAAGCCGGCTAAAGACTAGTATGCTAACGTTACGTTTTGAGTGGATGGCGAGCGCGAGACGACGAAATGGATGCCAATAAGATTCTGAATGGAAAGTTTACTTTTAAAAAGTTGCCAAATGGTTCCATTGACAAGACCAAAGTGATCTGTGTGTTTTGTCGTTGTGAACTGAGCTATCATCGCAGCACGTCCAGTCTGAAATACCACTTGATGGCCAAGCGCACAGCTGATGCGAATTCTCCGCCCCTTGTCAAAGCCAGGCGACAAAAGCACAAGCATGTTGATAAGAGAATTAAAATGAGAAAAAATAATTGGACAAAAAGAAATCAAGGGACATTTAGAATAGATAAAAATGTGCGATTAATTGCGTGGTAACTATGACATTAATGCGATTAATCGCGATTAAATGTTTTAATCGTTTGACAGCACTAGTAATTTCCTTTCCAAATCTATAAAAAATGCCTGATCATCTACATTAGCTCCATTTAGCAAGAATTAGTTCTTGTCCTTTATTTCAGCCAGAACGATAATAACTCTTCCAGAATTATCCTTTAAATTGCAGGTGCTTGCTTGCGGACACAGCCATCAGCACATAAAAGCAAATCCCAATCCCTCAATCTCCATCAACTCACCCAAAAACTTTACTGCATTTCTTCCTTTCTTACCCTCAGGGATGCCCACAAAATGGACATTACTGCGTCGGGATCGATTGTCAAAATAAAAAAAAAAATTCCCAGAGCATGTCAACATCTATTTTGCTAGCAGCCAGATTATCCCATCTTTCTTTCTCATTTTAACTCAGTGGAGATTTTCTCTTGACTAGATCTTAACGCTCCACTGTGAAGCTAGCGCTAATGGATCTCCATTTTCAGTCAGGCTGTACCGGACTCTCCCGGTGACAATTCTGCCTCGGGGGACCAGCGGTGCAGCGAGAAGCAGCTGCCGTCTGTCAGTATTATATTGAGACGGTATCATAACCTGTGAAAACATCTCATAGTAGGGTTCTATAGTAGTCCAATTCCGTGTTTTGGTATTGTTTGTTTTAACACTTGATGTGAGCCGTACGAGAGTAGCCTACTCATGAAAACCACAGTTCGGACCTCTTTATTGGCATTGCCCTAACTCTCTGATCAAGCTCTCTGCTGAGCCCCGTTCACGTAACCACGGCAGTTAAACTGTATTTTCATACCATGATGGTTAAATTTGAAATTAATCCATGGTTCACATGCATGCTGAACCGTAGTCTGTTACACCACTGTATATATTCAACATCACTGGCAATTTATTGATCAATAGAATACATTCAAAATAGAAAACATCACACTTCCTAATGTTTTGTAGGCCTATTCATGACACTTTTGTATTATTGTACAAATTAGCTACAACAGTAATAGCCGTTATCCTACTTACATAAGTAGCTCCTAAAGGTTTCAACTTAGGAGCAAAATGTGCTCCTTGGGGAAAAGTTACAGAATTTAGTGTTTTTCTTGACATAAAGACATTTTCACCATAAATTTGTGCCTAAAAATGTATCAGAATGCAGGAAATAACTCTCTTTGAATAGTGATTTATAAGCAACCTGTTTCTTGCAGATTGTCACTTTACTGAGAATACAGCTATTAGAAGGTAACTTATGAAGTCAAAGCTAACTCTGACAGCTGTAGGGCAGATAACATTAACTTAGCTCTCTCCATGAAGTTCCCAGCTAAGCTCCTATAACTCGCGACGATTTCCAGCCGCAGCCTGTCACTCATCCTGTACTAACGTTACTCGGTACGTAATGTTAGCTCCATGATCTTAAGACCTCACAATGTATTGTGTTTCTCACTCCCGCTAACTTATTGTTCATCAGACGTGACATGACAAAAGCATTTTGTTTTCACATGCGGGTAGGCCAAGGCGAGAAGAGGGAGATTAGCTAAAGTTAGCCAACATATTTATTAAAAGAAATCACATTTGAATAGTAATTTTAGCATTCAAATAGTATTGATTTGTTTACTATTTGACTTTCAGAATTCGTTCTAACAGCCTTAATATATACGGTCTACCAGTATTTATTCTTCCTCCTTTTTGCACTTGTACATTTTGGATGTTATGGTTGGTCTTTGCGGTATTTGTCCTACCCCTCCAATGTGATTGTTCGGCTGGGTAAAAAGTGACGGTGACAAGTGCAGCTTTTTAACCAAAATTAAACACACACTTTCTGCTACCAGAAAAAACATTCCAAACGTGCAAAGCTCAGCACAGAATAAACGCTCATCGCCTCGCCACGCCACTTATGTTGGTAGCATTGTATAAATATGCAGTGCTCCAATTTCAAAGCATTAAAAACTGATAGTGGCCTCAGGAAAAAACGCTTTAATGGACACACAACACAACCAGAGAGTGCACCGTGACAATTTAGTTAATATAGAGCTACTGTGCAGGTGATTTTTCCCTATCCACCAATCGATTGGTTGAAGAGTAAGTGTTAATGTACTGCATTTATATAGCGTCTTAACGCCTACTCTGTGTGCTCTTACATAGTACAAGCACTACTCCCCATGACACACACGTGCATACACTGGTGACCGAGGCTGCCATACAAGATCACATAAACCTTCATCAAATAAACATTTACACCGTTTGTCACCGATGGCGCAGCATAGGGAGCAATTCAGTGTCTTGCCCAAGGACACTTCGATATCTAGACTGCAGGGGCCAGGGATCGAACCACTGACCTTCCAATTGGTACATGACCCCTCTTCCACCTGAGCCACAGCCGCTGAGTAGGTAGAATTTCAGTCGACCAAGATTTTCTTTGGTTGAATACAGCCCTAATTTGTTGATATATCTTTGTGTCAAGTATCAATATTGTTATTAGCCAAAAAAAAACAGTATTGGTCAGGCCATGATCCTGATAAAGATTTAGTAAATTTTTTAGTAGACTAAAACATGAAAATTTTTGTTTCTGTTTCCTGAATTTGAAATAACAAAATATTAAGGGAACTTAAAACTGGCAAAACTTGTCATGGGAATTTACAGGAGTGCTACACAAGTAATATTTCACTACTTGTGTCATGGTTTTGTTCTAGGCCAGTTAGTCGTTGGACTTTAAGTTTATTTTCATTTGACCAGGTGACAGTTTTTTCTTGTGTTTAACTCATGCATCTCTATAGTCCTTACCTGCCTGTCTCACCCTTGTCAGCCTGTCTTTGGGCCCTATTTTAACAATCTGAAATGCAAGTATCAAACGTGAAACGCAAGTAGCTTTGTGGGCGGATCTCGGGCGCTGTTGCTATTATGCCGGCGGGATAAATGACTCTTGCGCCCGACGCAAATTTAAAATGGGCTGGTCTGAAGTAGCTAGGTGTGGTTTGGGCGTAACGTGCAATAAACCAATCAGAGCTTCATCTCACATTCCCTTTAAGAGCAGGCACGCTTGTTCCATGGCGGATTGCTATTATGACGGCGGATTTGCCTGGTGCACGCCAGTGGGAGCTGTCCGGGATGCGGCAAAGTAATAAATGCCCGTCTTGACTGGGTTGCGATGTTGCTGCTCCTCTCGGGCGCATCTCCTCAAGTCTGGAGAGGATTGCTGCAGCCATGGAGCATGTGCCTCCAAACGCACCACCTGCACCTGTTGTGCCCCTTCCTCCTCCAGCCACTCCATCTCCGTCCACCCGCTTCACCAGGTATGAAGGTAAATATGGTGCAAAACGTGAGAGCTTGTAGAATACAATGTGAGAACTTGCAGAACAAAAAATTTGAACTTGTATGTTAAAATTTGCACTTGTAAAATTAAAATGTGCACTTGTAAAATTAAAATTTGCACTTGTAAAACTAAAATTTGCACTTGTAAAAAATATTCACACATGTGATCTGAATTTGAAGTCACACAAAGAAAAAAAACACGAGAGCTTGTAAAAAAAAATCTGAACTTGTAAATTGAAATTTGCACTTGTTGTCTAGGTTTTGACATCAATGTAGATATAAATGTAATTTTCAGAGAAAATATTTTCAAATGTTGCACTGGTCATACAGAACGAAATATTCTGTAAACATATTTTGCAGTCAATACTGCCGATGTTGTCTTGCTTTAATCAAATCAGTAGGCTATATATAAAGGGTAGTAGAATAGGCTACGATAACAACGTGAGTGACGGTCCAACATCAGATAGGCCGTATAGGCTCTTTACAGCTACACAGACAGCCCACTTACCCATTTTTCAGAGTTTGAATCTGTCGGCACTATGTCCCGAGATCAGCCCTCCCTGTACCTAGCAGCAGGAGCAGCGCCGCGTCAGACTCGCTTCTGGTGTGTAGGACACCGAAAAAACCACGCAGCTGAGACACAACAGAAACGCCACGCTCGCGAGACGCGTGCAGTGTGTAACCGGCCTAATCAGAAAGGCTCTATTTCTCAGATATACTCTTTAATAAACCACCCGGACGGGCAACCTTT
>CM046791.1:32503859-32547666 GCA_025617405.1 Perca schrenkii
GCTGCAGGTTTGTTAGATCGAGTTGCAGCAAGAAAGTCATTGTTAAGATGTCAGAATAAGAAAAAGAGTCTTGCCTGGGCCAAGAAACACTGCCAATGGACTACTGAAGACTGGAAGAAGGTGTTATGGACTGATGAATCAAAATTTGAAATCTTCGGTTCATCACGCAGGATTTTTGTACGCCGTTGAGTAGGCGAAAGGATGGTTCCTCAGTGTGTGACATTAACTGTCAAACATGGAGGAGGAAGCGTGATTGTCTGGGGCTGGATCCAGGTTTGGTGATTTGTACAGAGTGAAAGGCACCCTGAACCAAAACGGCTACCACAGCATTTTGCAGTGCCATGCAGTACCCTCTGGTATGCGCCTAGTTGGACAGGGGTTCATCCTACAGCAAGATAATGACCCAAAACATAAATCCAAGCTATGCCTGAACTACCTTAGGAAAACAGAACAGGATGGTAAGCTGAAAAACATGGAGTGGCCAGCACAGTCACCAGACTTAAACCCCATTGAGCTGGTTTGGGATGAACTGGACAGAAAAGTGAAAGCAAAGCAACCTACAAGTGCCACACATTTATGGTAACTGCAACAGAGTTGGGAAGAACTTTCTGAAGAATATTTGATTTCCATTGTAGAAAGAATGCCACGAGCGTGTTCAGCTGTTATATCTGCCAAAGGGGGCTATTTCGATGAGTCAAACATTTAGAATACATTTTGGTTTATAAATTGATTTCATGATTTCTTTTTTAACTTAAATTGTTCCTTTTTCTATTCTTTCATTGCAGAGTACAATAAGACATTGAACTGCATGAATTTCATTAAAAACCTCGAAAAATTGGGGTGTTCTAAAACTTTTTTGACTTTGTGTGTGTGTGTGTTATCAAATAATAAGAGTTATCTCGAGGCACTTTACAAATAGAGTAGGTCTAGACCACACTCTATAATTTACAAAGCCCCAACAATTCTAATAATTTCCCCAAGAGCAAGCAGTGCGACAGTGGCGAGGAAAAACTCCCCCTATTAGGAAGAAACCTCGGACAGACCCAGGCTCTTGGTAGGCGGCGTCTGACGGTGCCGGTTGGGGATGTGATGAACAGTGGAAATAATAGTCACATTAAAGATAATGGAACAGTGACTTCAAATGGTAGTCGTAGTACAACCCCAAATCAGAAAAAGTTGGGACAGTATGGAAAACACCAACAAAAAATGAAAGTAGTGATTTCTAAATGTACTTTGACTTGTATTTCATTGCAGACAATGTGAACACAAAATATTTCATATTTTGTCTGGTGAACTTAATTTCATTTGTAAATATACATCCTTTCCTGTCATTCAGACCTGCAACACATTCCAAAAAAGGTTGGGACAGGAGCAATATAGGGCTAGTAATCGGGTAAATTGGTTAAATAATGATGTGATTTGAAACAGGTGATGTCAACAGGTGATTGTAATTATGATTTGGTACAAAAGCAGCATTCAAGAAAGGTCTAGTCCTTTAGGAGCAAAGATGGGCAGAGGATCGCCAGTTTGCCCACAAATACGTGAGAAAATGAAGACTTGTTTGCAGCAAGAATGGGACAAAATTACACCTGAAACACTTCATCACTTGGTGTCTTCAGTCCCTAAACGTCTTTTAAGTGTTGTGAAAAGGAATGGCAACATTACAAAGTGGTAAATGCTTTACTGTTCCAACTTTTGTTGAAATGTGTGTGAAAAACCAAAATAGAAATTGTTTTTTTGAAAAAAATAAAAATCATTTAAGGTCCCATGGCATGAAAATTTCACTTTATGAGGTTTTTTAACATTAATATGAGTTCCCCCAGCCTGTTTATGGTCCCCCAGTGGCTAGAAATGGTGATAGGTGTAAACCGAGCCCTGGGTATCCTGCTCTGCCTTTGAGAAAATGAAAGCTCAGATGAGCCGTTTTGGAATCTGCTTGTTATGAGGTCATAACAAGCAAGGTTACCTCCCCTTTCTCTGCTTTGCCCGCCCAGAGAATTTGGCCAACCCATGAGAGAGAGACATCTTGGCTTTCAAACGAGAAAAGTGGCAGTTGGTTAATGCCACACCCCCACCCTCCACCTTGCCCCTCCCTCTCTCCTCCTCAATAGCTTCAGACACAGAAATGGCACATCCTAAGGAAAGCTCATTGTGGGACTGGCTCTAGTGGCTGTAGTTCTGCACCAAAGCTGAATTTCAGGAAAGAGACTTCAGATACAGTATTAGGGGACATCTAAGGTCTATATAAAAGCATCCAAAGAGCACCATGTCATGGGACCTTTAAATGATGTGCTGTTGTATTGTCTGCAATGAAATACAAGTCAAAGTACATTTAGAAATCACTACTTTCTTTTTTTATTGGTGTTTTCCATACTGTCCCAACTTTTTCTGATTTGGGGTTGTAGTTCATGTCATATCAGGGAGCTGCAGGGCGTTACAGGATGTAGCGTGGCACAGCAGAGCATGGATGGACGTAGCAGGAAGCAGCAGGGAGTGCAGCAGGACCATGGCGACAGCTGCAACCAAGATCTTGGTGCCAACGTACTCCAAGGAAATATGCTGGGTGGAAAAAACATAAGGACTCCGGGGAGTAAACTCCCCAGTGCTAGGTTAGTTTAGTTTAGTTTATTTATTTAAAGAAACAGGGACAGCGTACAATAAACATTAACCACAATGGGAGAGATGTATAGTACCAGTAACAAGCATTTCTGGGACGGGATGCACACAAATGGAAAGGGAGAGGAGAAAGCAGCTCAGTGTGTCAAAGGAAGGAAGTCCCCCGGCAGTCTAGAACTATAACAGCGTAACTAAGAGAGACGGGCAGTTTAAGGAGAGGAGCCTTGTCGGGCTAGAACTCTCCCCTGCCGGATCAGGCTGTACTGGCCTGCCTCCCTCTACTTTTGTTATATTAATCTGACGACTATGAAGAGAAGCAGGTGGCCGGGCTAGGCGGACGCTGCAACTCCTCACTCCCCAACTATAAGCAAAACAATTTTTATCTATCTATCTATCTGAGAAAGCTCCTTCACTTGTTTTCAATAACAGACTGATTAAAAGGACGCCCGGATAGCTCAGTTGGTAAATATAGAGGTTCAACTCTGACCTGCGGCCCTTTCCTACATGTCATTCCCCCCTCTCTCTCCCCTTTCATGTCTTCAGCTTTCCTATCAAAATAAAGGCCGAAATAAAAAAAAAATCAATTAAAAAAAACAGACCGAGGGAGAGAGGGGGATGCGATGGACTGAAGCGTATGTTACTCAGAGTGACTGCTGACTCATTATGAATGGGTCCAGCATGGGTCGAATGCGCTTTGGCGGGTCAGCGGCGTTACACACATCTTGTGTAGGCTATGAAATGTCTGTATCGTCACTGCGCTGCATTTTTATGAACTATGATCCAGCAGGCTCCGTCTTACACGCTATTACTCAACGAACTGAAGTTAATTTTATTTAATAACTTCTAATGTGTTTTTTGCCGTGGTGGCCGCAATAACAGAGAGTTACCAGAGGAAACACTGGTACCAATACAGGTTTCCCTCTCATACTTAACAATATACAGCTGTGTTAATAACAATTAAAACTGTAGACCAATGTAAGCAGTTTGGACTGGCCGCGCTATGTCTCTCCATGTTGCAGGGTGTGAGTGAATGGGGGCGGGGCTGCGCGCAGGAGAGATCCAAACACAGCACGACTTTACAGAAGGAATGGGTCATGTAACGCAACATTAAACCATATCGATATAAACGACATTGCTTCGTTCGTGGAGAGGCAGCGGATGCAAGGACGTTAGGTGCACCGGTGCGACCTAGGAAAAATCTTAGTCGCACCCTTACAAATTTTGGTCGCACTCTAGAGCCCTGCCTCATGTCACCTGTCCCTCGTTGCTACCCTCATTACCTGAGTATTTAGTCTGTTTGCTTTCTGTGTCTGTTGTGGGTTTGTCGTCCTTTGTTCTGAGTTCCCTTCCTGTGCTAAAGCTGTATTTCGTGTTCCTGGATTTCTCTATGTTTCTGGGCTTCTCCTGTTTCGGGATTATTCCTCAGTTTATCATGGTTTGTAAATTCTCCTGTTTCATTAAATTATTCATACAAACTGGTGCTTCCTCCTCGCCTTTCTGCACTTGGGTCTAAGCCTCACAAATCCTGACAACCTGATGTATTCACCCAAGGCACAGTCAACCAGAATTGGAACTTACCTTAGTTGACCTCTGATATATCTGATACCTCTCTTAATACAGGTGGAGTCAGTGAGTAAGAAAGAGAAGGCTAAGCAGAGACCCCAGGCCTTGAACACAGTGGAGATGTTGAGAGTGGCCAGCTCTGCCTTAGGTATGTTCAAATCAACATGAGCAACGTTTCATCAGTTGTCATTTCCCCATAACTATTGGTAATGAAATTAATGAGCGTGAATATTTGGGAATTTGAGAATGTGTGTAAGCATGTAATAGTGACTCGTTTCGCAGCTGCCGACTGCAGCAATCTTGCTTAATACAGGACCATTGTGAAAGATTGTTGTTCCCATCAGTCACTTAGACACAACAACCTAGGAAATTAGGGTCCAGGGGGCCTGTTGCACAAAACCAGGATAAGGGATTAAGCCGCGATATTCAGGTTATCCTGGATGAATTTAGCTTTGACTTGGTTGCACAAAAGCAGGTTGAATTAAACCCAGCCAAGTAACCATGGAGATTTATTCTTTGCAGCTAGCCTGCTCCAGAGCAGGCTAACAGGCAGGCTAAGATTAATCCTGGAGTCTTATGTGTTAAATCAGCTGCCGCTCTGATCCGAAATAAACGTGTTAAACAGTTATTCCATTGTCTTCTGAATGTGTTCTGCTTTATTTTTATTGACATGCATTACTTGTCACTATTGCTGTCACGACTTTGATTTAAATCCTACTATTGCAGTTGTTTACATGGTAAGAAATGGTTGCACTGGCACCCTGAGATAAAGTGGGACGATACGGAGGAAGTGGGCTTTTCCTCCGCTGCTGTCCCTGTGAAATGTGGCCTGTGTAACGCGGAGAGGCGGGGAGAGGCAGGGGGATCCTCCCACACCGTGCAGGGGACTTTTAGCGACAATAACGACGACAATGGCACCTGACCAAACCTTTTTTTTACCAAATGGGAGTGAGAATATGTTGGAATGCCACAAAGCTTCTTAATCTTTTTATTTTGGTGCTGTCAATTGTCATCTTCAAAGTTTGGGAGTGAGAAAAAACATGAATAATAATAGGCTACATTGTTTTACAGATATGCTTAGGCTACAGTGTGTATTGAAGTGACTTACCGGTACTTCTTTTTCTAGTTTTTGTCCAGTCATGTTTGTTTGAACATTAATTGTAGAAATATATTTAGATTTAGAGATAGCTTGTAAAGATTGGTACATATGGTTGTAAAACATATTGTCGCATTATGAATAAGGGTTTGAAATTAAGCCTAGTCCTTGGGGTAAATTTCCTGAGGAACAAGAATTCCCTCTGCTCACTTTTAAGGCAAAATAGGCAAAATAATAAAACATTTTATTTATATAGTGCTTTACAGGCTACTCAAATACACTTTAGTGTTAAACCAGCACATTTTAAAAAACAGATACAGCAATAAAACCAACACATAAAACAAACATATTAAAGCAATTAAAACAGAGTGTACAACTTTGTAAAAACGTGGAGTGACTAAGTAGATTTTTTAAAATCCATACGTATTCAGTCGGTCCGCTATTGTCTGTCAGGCTTTTTCTCTCTGTCTGGTAACAACAGCTGTATTTCCCTTTTTGCATATCATGTTTCACCTCTTAATTTTCCATTAGAAGCTGCTGCTCAGCAGGTGAAACATATGCTGCACACGTCTTTTCCATTTCTGCATCAGTAAACCTGTGATCGATACCGTGGTCTAGTTAAGAAAGCCGTGAACGTGCACTTATCCCAGCTATCTGTTGAAGTATAAGACTGTGAAAATACGTAATTAGAAAGACCACAATCTTCATGGATGATGTCTCCCTGAAGCTACGATGTCTTTGTGTATCGTACCGGGGATGTAACCTTACTCAAATGAACATAGGATCTCGCTTGTTCTTTTGCTTCTCTGCTGAAAACACTTGACTGGATAAAACACAGCAGTTAAAATAACGTTACATGTGTTGTTTAACAGAGCTAAGCTAGCTATCTAGCGAGCAAACCAAGCATCAAGCTAGGTGACGTAGATTGTGTGAAACGGGAGATGTAGTCCACTGAGCTGTTTCACACTAAACTAAGTGGTCATACGACAAACATACGGGTAACTGAGACTTTCTTCGGTTGAAAAATTCTTTTAAATTGACGAACATCATATTCGTAATCCATGGCTCAATTCAAACAGGATCAAAAAATAATTTGCCTCTCCCCGTTCGCTACCGTTCCTATTTTTTTTGACTTAAGGTCCCATGAGGTCCACCGGAAGGGGCGGGACTTCGGCTCTCTATTAAGCCGCGATGAGTGGATCACACTAAGTCAAGCTGCACTTTTTCAGTTATCCTGGATTTCTTTATTCTACTTTTTGTGCAACAGGCCCCAGGTTGAAAACTACACAAATAAAAAATGAGCCCTCACAATTGAAAAGCTGGAACTAGGGAATGTTAAGCATTTTTCCTTTTGAAATCAGTTTGAGATATTTTTTCTGTCTATTATGTTTTTCCACCTCCAAGATTAATCTCTTGTTGTGATGTTGTAGAGGAAACATACAATATTGGGGGGTATTTTGCCTTTGAAGCAATTCGTGTTGTTTTAATGTTCTGTATTTAATGTAGTTTAGCGCCCCTGCTGTATAGTGGCGGTTTTGCATCACTTCCTGTGAAAACCAGAAGTAGGACGGATATAAATAAGTTTTAGGATAATAGAAGATTGTTTATTTTTGGAGTTATTTACTGGAGATTCTGCTCTTACCTAAGAACAAATCCCAAATAAGAAAACATTGATGAATGTTACAATCTTTGTGAAAACTGTGTAAGTGGGTTACAAGAAGAAATTTTGGTTACACTTTACTTGAAGGTATCTACGTAAGAGTGACATGACACTGTCATGAACGTATCATAAACATTATAAACAGTCATAAATGTTTATGACATAACGCTTCTTTTAGTAAGTGTCATTCGGTTTTTGTCATGACAAGTTATGGTTAGAGTTAGTGTTAGGGTTCATGTGTCATGACAGTGTCATGTGTTCATGAAAGTGTCACTCTTATGTAGATACCTTCAAGTAAAGTGTTACCGAAATTTCTTCATATGAAAGGTTGAAGAATAAGCCTTTTGTTGATTTGTTGGTTTTAATGTGATTTGTTGACTATAAGGAAACATTGGAATATTCAGCCTTATTATATATTTAAAACAAATGAAAAATACTTTGCATTTAATATAAAACAAAATATAGGAAGTGCAGTTTCAGATATTATTCAATAGAAGGTATTAATTGCACAGTAAGAGCTCATATATTCCATACTGTGGTTAAAAGAAAATCCACTTTTAAATGATATTTACAGCATTTAGTCTAGGACACAGTTGTCTGGAAATCTTCAAAACGATTCTACTCAACTTTCATAGGATAAAACAAATGTGGGGTCCAGTATTCTGATAGTATAACCATCACCCTAATTCAGACTGAGACCCAGTAAGAAAAGAGAAAACATTTTTGATAATTTTTGATGCCTCAGGTATGGGTCCCCAGCATACCATGCAGATTGCAGAGCGTCTGTATACACAGGGCTACATCAGCTACCCACGTACTGAGACGACCCACTACCCAGAGAACTTCGACCTGAAGGGAACACTGGAGCAGCAGACCAACAATCCCTTCTGGGCAGAGGAGGTGAGCACCACTGTGGGGTCAAGGATACAAAAAGGAATAATGCTCTGATACATTCAAGGCCAGCAGTTTATGTATACAGAGACAGATTTATTGTAATTATGTCCATAGGCAGGCAGTTACAATATGTGGATTGAATGTGGATGCATATCAATGTATGTTTCTAAAACATGTTTTACCCCTCCATCAGGTGAAGGCTCTGCTTTCAACTGGATTAAACCGACCCAGGAAAGGAACTGATGCTGGAGACCATCCACCTATCACTCCCATGCGTGCTGCCTCAGAACGGGAACTGGGTAAGTCATGCAACTAATTAGATAATAGATAATACATAATACATATCACCTCAGAGATCAAAAAGTAAGGGCAAGACATCAGCTGTAAAAATAGCCATTTTATTGTAGGCCTACATGATGTACTGATGACAGAATTATATACCATATTTTGTTGTTTTTAGTGTTTGTGTGTTTTTAACGCTTTCTCTCTCTCTCTCTCTCTCTCTCTCTCTCTCTCTCTCTCTCTCTCTAAATCACAAAACCACACGCCATATTTTTGCCATATTCACATGCTTTTCAACAGTCCCTACTTATGGCATGTTCTTTTTTTCTCCTTACATTCCGGCTGCAACAATAATTAGTCATTTTTGCACATACATCAAACCAATACTGAAATGAAATCCTATTAATAAAAAAAACTTTATATTATCATTGCAGTAGCAGAGGCATTACAGGCATCCACCTCTTTACGAATTTCGGCTTCTGAAGCCGTAAGGCATATGTGATTTTTTTATTTTTTTTATTTTATTATTCGTACAGCTCCCATACCCTTTGGTCCAAACATTATACGTTGGGGGTTATACACTTGATGGCTTCTGCTAAATTGATATGTATAAATATGCCTTTTCTCTGCTAACGACACGGTCTGGTAGCACACCTAGGAGAACCACTGTAGGGTCTTTGGACCTCTTTCCTCACTTAATCTTGGGCATGACCACAGAATATTACCAATGTGCTGTCCACTGTTTGGTGCTTTTTATTGTGTATAGCAGTGTTTCCTCTATGTTGATAGCATAGTGGCAGTAACCTGACTCCGCCAGATGGATTGCTTCGCATTTGCTCGGCATATCCATCTGGGAACTTTCCGCTGGAGAACTTTTGGGAAGGGGCGGAAATACTGGTTAGCTGATTGGATGAACCATCTGTCTATCACCTATGTTGGTGATAGACGGGCCAAATCAACCAATCAGATCCACAAAGCGTATGAAAATACAACCACAAGCCCGCCCCTGCTGCTGCAGGCAAAGCATAGCTCATTAGCTCAGCATGCAAGCAACATGTCGGTAAAGGATATTTGCCGTTTGTGTAACGAGAATTTAGGAATAAAAGGCACCATTTCAGGTTCCCGGACCATATTCCAAAAGAAGGATCCAAGAGAAAAAAGCATTAGCGAGTGGCTAACAGAATTAGGGCTACCGCTGTCTGAAAATACTGGTTAGCTGATTGGATAAACCATCTGTCTATCACCACCTAACCCACCTCAAAACCAACGCTGATTGGCCCGGTCGTTTGGCTAATGGCTCCAAATTTTCTCTACCTCAAGATGCCAGACTGATCTGCGAGTGGAAAACTGGAGCTCGCGAGATCAGGACGGTCTCACGAGGCTATAGTGGCAGTGCGCCACGGTAAAATTTCCAGCACCACGGTATCAGAAATAGGGCAAACGCACAACTGGGTTTTCGCTATGTATACCACGCACCACCGTTCCTTCGGCTGTTTATGAAAAGTGATAAAGTCGTAGAGCCGTCTGCTCTACTGAACTCAGGCGAACTGTCATTCGCTCTCTCTCCCCCTAGGGTGAGCAGAGCAACTGGAACAGTGACAGGACGTCATCACTCGCGAAGTCATGGCAACCAAATAAACAACAGGGCGAGTCCTACTTCACTCAATAAGTGATAAACAGCGACGAAAGCCGCGACATGAAATCCGCACTCACGCGGGTCCCGTGAAATTTGACAGCTATAGTTTATTGGAAAATAGTGTTGGGCACGCTGACTTTGATGAATTTACTGTTTATCAGACCCCTGATGAGACAAGAAGCTAATGTTAGCTAACGCTGCTGTGACGGTCCCTCTGCTTCTGACTCCACGCTGCAGGAGAACGCTGTATTCCTCCGACACGCTGTATTAACGTTAATGTTTTAAAACCGTTTTCCAGGTTAGTGGCGGTGCATACCGCTCAAAACTTACATGATGACTCAGCGTTTAGTTTTGTTGTTAAACTTTGTGTAAAATGAGCGGTGACGTTAAATCCCCCTACGGTATCGCCTATTTGCTGGATGTTTTCAAGGTAACGGTCAGCAGCTAACATTAGCAGATAAGTCCGTACACTGACACGCTGAAAAAAATTCTAGAGGAAACACTGGTGTACAGTGTAACTGTACATGACAAAGCATGTTTTAAAGACTTTTTACACTGATCAGCAGAACATGTCTTAATTGATTAAAGCATTGATTTACCCAGATTTTTTCCACTTTCCTTAGTTTTGAGATTTCTGTCTCCACCCCAATACATATAATTTGTTATTGAATTTTAGTCATGTGTACACACTAGAAGAAGTCCTTCAGGATAGACTGTCTGTCTGAAAAACTCCGCTATTATACCCCTTATTTAATGATTAATGTGTCCCCCCTCTCTATGACTGCCGGCTTTTCACTTCATATTCGAGTGTGGCCGTTTGGAACAACTACAAACAATTTGGCCTTCCGATGTGGTCAGGCAATGACATGCTCTGACCTTTATTTCTTCCATGGACCCCTTCATGTTTAGCCTCTAACCCAAGTTCTTCCTCTTCTGCTATTCCACAGGAAGTGATGGCTGGCGGCTATACGATTACATCACACGGCATTTCATTGCCACTGTCAGTCAGGATTGCAAATACCTACAGACCACCATAGACTTCAACATTGGCACAGAGGCCTTCTCATGTAGTGGCAAAACTCTAATATCACCAGGTAAATAAAGTCTGGGCACACATTCAGCTTGCCTCTTGAGTACCAAGCTGCTGTTGGCACTTTGCACATTTGTAGCTCCAAACAGCAGCAAGAATTAAGCGGTAATTTGAAAATAGTTAGATCCTTAATCCCTTACATGTTTAAGCAGCATGGTGGCCCAGTGGTTAGCACTGTGGCCTCACAGCAAGAAGGTTCTGTGTTCGAATCCAGGTCGTTCCGGGTCCTTTCTGTGTGGAGTTTGCATGTTCTCTCCATGTTTGCGTGGGTTTCCTCCGGGTGCTCCGGTTTCCCCCACCATCAAAAACATGTACTAGGTTCTCCAGTCAGTGCCCTTGATCAAGGCACTGGCACAGATCTGGAGTTGGTCCCCGGGCGCTGTCATTGGCTGCCCACTGCTCCCTTGAGGGATGGGTTAAATGCAGAGAATGAATTTCGCTACGTGTATGTGACAAATAAAGTACCTTTACCTTTACTTTACTTACAAAGTTGTAAAAACTCTACTGTACTTGGCCTTAGTAAAAGGATGGAAAGGTTAAATATTGCTGCTAGGGCTGTCAAAGTTAACACGTTAATATTGCGTTGAAATTTCTGTATTGCCACTGTGCTGCATTTTTATAAAGTGTGATAATTCTAATAATAATAGTTTTATACTCCTACAACTGAACATCCAGTAATTGCCATTTTCCTTTGTGTGAAGGCAAATTGTTACCAGTGGTGTTTTTGCAACGTCAGTGTAGAGGATTACTTCAGTAATATCTGCTGCTTTGCATTCAACACAGACCTGCGCTCACTCACCAGAGCAGCTTGGAGTCTGTGGCACTAGTACCAGTACTGGCACAGCAGCCTTCATGATAGATTGGCTTGACGGAGTGGTGACTACAGACCATACAGACAGAGGGCTGCATACACAGGAGAGGAAATTCATTTTCATATGTCAGACTTTAACAGATTTACCGGCTAAAAACCGTTAAGTACTGATAAAGGAAACACTGCTATGAGGGTTTTTGGACAATATTTGTCATGGTTTTGTTGGTGTCAATGAATTTCCAATAACAAATACAGTAGATACATTTGCATAAATCAAGCATATTCGTCGGTTCCCATGTTAATACAAGTATTAAACGTGACAAATATCCCCTTAAGGTACATTTTGAACAGAGAAATGTGATTTATCATGGACAATAATGCGATTAATCATGATTAAATATTGTAATCGATTGGCAGCCCTAATTGCTATATCACACATATTAGACATATGTTTGTAGTCCTAGTTAATTTGCTTTTTTTTTCACTTTTAAGAGGTTGCTTGTGACCAACTGCAAAGACTAAAAACAAGGCATTACCTGCAAAGATCAGGGTTTGGGGGACCAAACATCACAGTCCTCTACAGGCATTACAGAATTTATATTATAATATATTTTATTTATATTATATAAAATGAAAAAAAAATGTCTTGAGCTGGTTTAAGAATGATGAATGCACTTGGTTCATGATATGTAATGATGGGTTTATGAATAAATGCATTTTAAATGCAAATTCTATTCCCAGGTTACACAGCAGTGATGCCGTGGCAGGGAATTCCTCTTGAAGAGGCAATGCCAGCTTGTGAGTGTGGAGAAACATTCACAGTAGACGAGATTAAGCTTTTGGAAAAGCAGACCAGCCCCCCAGACTACCTGACCGAGGCTGAACTCATCACCCTCATGGAGAAACATGGCATTGGTATACCTCAGCACTTTCTGTTTAATTGTAAGAGAGGAAGCAGCCTTTGCAAAGTGCTGGCCTCAAGGTGTTGCTACAATTATTATCTTGGGTTTAAACATGAGCACAGCAGAACTTTAGATTGTTTTTATTCCATCTGTTTTGTACATTCTTCCAGAGAAATGCATGTATTCCAACACGGTCTCATTTCACAGCAGTTCGTGAAATGGTCACGTTATTTTAATCAATTGATTCGTGTTCACAGGGACGTTTTTCTTGTTTTTTTTCGTGGTGGCCAGCACAAAATGGTCTATACGGAGACGAGCGCCTCATGCGCTGGGAGACGGCTGTGGGGGACGCGCGACAATAACGGGATGGCGAAGGTTGGGTTTAAGAAAAAAACAACAGGGATAGGACGCCTCACACGGCGGGAAACGGCCGCGGGTGAGGACGCCTCACACGCCGGGACACGGCTGGGGGGATGCGCGACAATAACGGGATGGCAGAGGTTGGGTTAAGGAAAAAAACAACGGGGAAAGGACGCCTCACACGTCACAGGACACGGCCGCAGGGGACGTGCAACCATAACGGGATGGCGGAGGTTGGGTTAAGGAAAAAAACAATGGGGAAAGGACGCCTCACACGTTGCGGGAGACAGTCGCAGGTAACACGCGACAATAATGGGACGTTTAACGGGGAAACAAAACGCCACACGCGGGACGTCGGCATTTCATACTACTCACTACCGTAGTCGTGCTGTGACCACGACATATGCTTCCCATTTAAATACATTAGTTCACATTTTCGTGCAGGCCACCGTGAACAAAACAACAAAAACGTCCCTGTGAACACAAATCATGTATTCAGAACCTTTTTTCAACAAACTTATCTTATCACTTAATACATGGTCAGGATATCTTCATATATTTTGCTTAGGTCTTATATGGACTCAGGATGCAAAACAAAAACAAAATAACTGTGGTGACAAACTGATGCCCTTCTCTGAGGCATCCCTATCTTGGTCACCTACACTAATTAAAAACTAGTCAGACATTCTCTGCTGAATAGATTTTTTTCTGGCCTTTTTATGTGCAAATAGTATTAGTTTTTTTTATTATTATTACATGTCATTTAGCTGATGCTTTTATGCAAAGCGACTTAAAATTAAGTGCTTTCAACTTTGAAGGTACAAACTCGAGACAACAAGTAGTAAGTGCAAGTACATTAGCTTTAAATAAGCAAAAGCTACAAAGAGACATGAAAGTGCAGGTTTAAGAGTTTTTTTCTTTTTTTTTTTTATTAATTTGTAAAAAAAAATTTTAAAAGTTATTAAGTCAATACTCACGACTTGATGCAGGTCTTTATTAAGCATTATTTTTTTAATAGGACCTGCATGACAACATTCATCTGCCAATTGATAATACTAATAATTAACAGTTTTACAGATGTCTGCTTCTGTCCTCCACCCTCCAGGTACTGATGCCAGCATCCCTGTCCACATAAACAACATCTGTCAGAGGAACTATGTGACTGTAGAGAATGGACGCAAGTTGAAGCCAACCAACCTAGGCATTGTCCTGGTACATGGCTACTACAAGACAGGTCATTTACCTTATATTATTCTACATTCTATGACATGTATATGGGATTTGTGGCTGTGTGGTCGCACTTTTCTAGAACATTGCTAAATCATATCTGAACACTGTGTCAACAGATGCAGATCGTCCCATATAATCAATCCTTTGGGACATGGGACCAGACAGAACGGTTAATTAAATTTCATGAGCCACATTATTAGTGAGAATTGGAATTTGTGAGTGGCTTTTGTAGAATGCTATTACAGTGTTTCCCTTGAGGGCAAAACAGCATAACCGATCTGGCACAATATGTTCTGAGGCCTGTACTGCGAGCAAGATCAACATGCCCTGGATTTATTTCAGTTACCCAGCTTCACCTAACCTTACAACCGCGGTCCCGCATAAGCTGTGTCATGACGGTGGTTATCAACTAGTTCAATCAACCCAGGGTTTCCCAATCCAGCGGCGCGCGCGTTCACATAAAAGAGCCGGTGTTTGCACAGCATGACCAATTGCAAACATCTACAGAGCCGCATATTTTACATAAGAAGAGCAAAGTATAATTCTACATAAATATGAATAACACAAACACGGTTTTACGAGCAAAACACAATACAGTCGCTGCTTCCTAAAACAGAAAGGAAAGCTGGCAAAAAATAGATGCTGTAAATGCGTAAATCAGTGCTTATCGATATCACTTCCCCATTAGTCAGGCACAAGATCTGACCATAATTACACTTGTGCTTTCCATAAAGTGTTGTTGCTTTAGCTTATTATTACAGTTGCAACAAGTCATCCACCATCATGATACACAAAACCCTGGGTTGAACCTGAAGTTACCTCGTTAACGCCAAATCTTGCTTCGTAGTCAAAAACACACAGTTGCCTCGTTCATGGACTTAAGGCAAAATGAAAATAGGGGAAACACAATAGATTTATTTTTGACAGGGACATTTTTTTTTTTTTTTATTTATGGCCTGGCGCAGGTTCCACGGTACTATTATTATAGTGGAAACACTGTATTAAAATACCAATGATTGGCTTTGTGTGCGCTTTGCAGATGCAGAGCTTGTGCTGCCCACCATACGTAGCGCTGTGGAGAAGCAGCTAACCCTTATCTCTCTGGGTAAGGCGAACTACCAGCAAGTCCTGCAGCATACGCTGGATATCTTCAAGAGGAAGTTTCACTACTTTGTGGATTCCATCCCCAGTGAGTTTACTGCAGCCACAGGAGCACAGTGTCACAATTTCCTTCAAGGGATTTTCTGCAAAAAGGGCAACATTGTGTAAATCCTAGTGACAATGGGCTTTTAACATTTATAACAAGGATTCAATTACATCATCATTAATCTAGTCTCGCTTTGCCAGACCACCCACATGCTGCGGATCGGAGGAGGGTCTGGCTACTCCACATAGCATTCCGGGATGGGAGAAAAACATGCTCTGGTTTATTGCCATTTCTTTAAAACAATCACAATCGTCAATCGCTAAGCTCCTCACGGAGCTGCTGTAAAATAGTAGTGCAAGAGAAAAGTCAGATTGGACAGATAGTCTAGCTAACTGTCTCAATTTACCATGCAGAGACCTAAGGAGTAGTCAATCATAGTCCTTATAAATCCACCAGAGTTTAAAATTCCAACACAACTGATTGATGGACATTTACCTAATGTAATGTAATGTAATGTAAAGTCTCAATTGACTCAAATTATAGATAATGCATGAAACAATTTCTACTTTACCTGTAGCTGTAAATAACATCATAACAGACAATAACTTCCTATAATTATAATGCCTTATAGCAGTAATTATTATGCATTATAAAATTATTGTAATGTATTAAAATTATGAGAATTATAATACACTATGATCCTGGAAAAAATATAGTAGTGAGTGATGAGCAATTATAAAGTATTATGACCTTATAAGTCATTATAAAAATGCTTTATATTGTGTTGTGATTATAGTTATAAAGCATTATTATTATTCATGGGTACTTAGAACTATACGTATAGAGTGTTATGAGCAGTTTATAACCCATTATAATACATTATAGAGACAGGCTTCATAGAAAGTGTTACCGAAATTTTATTTAGGAAAATGTTAGTTTGATCCATTCCTATGCAACTTTTGCCCACAGTATCTGTCTGTTGTGTTTTACAGGCATGGATGAGTTGATGGAGGTCTCCTTCTCCCCAATTGCTGCCACTGGGAAGCCCCTGTCCCGCTGTGGCAAGTGCCACCGCTTCATGAAGTACATCCAGGTCAGCAGAACAGTCAAAACTAGAGTTAAAATTAGAAGAAAGCATGATTGCAGAACCCACCATTTTAAGATATGAACATAGCAGATGTTTGGTGGCTAAGGCAGTACAGTTTAACATCACACAGGACAAGACAATGGAGTACCACTGTATTGGGTAATAGTAGATGCCAGGATACCTCTAAAGTGCCCACTTTAAAGTGATGGTTCGGAGTAATTTCACCCTAGGGTCCTTTGCACTATGACCTCGAGCTAAATTGATCAGAAACCTTGTTAACATCTTGCATATACATTGTCACAGTCAGGTGATTCTTTAGTCCACCCTTAAACACTCTGTAAAAGTTTTGTTACACTGTGTTGTTACACCTAAGTTTTTACTTCATCAAGGCACCATTTATGTTCCTTTCTGGACCATGTGATGTCTAGCTGAGCTCTGGCCTTCAAAGTTCAGCTCAAAAAAGAGCTTTAAATGCTGTAGCTGCCATGCTCCCTTTATTACCATATCCACCTGACGACAGAACCACTTTAAATTGATGAATGAATCATGAGGCTGCAGATATTTAGGTCAGTGTTATTGTCTATGAATATATGTATAGTGGGTTGCGTGTGACTGTTAAGTGGTTTACAAGGTAACCCTTGTATGAAGTCCTCTAGGCAGGCCATGTAAGATATGTTCAAATTTGATTCATTCAATTATAAATTATTATTTTGTCTTCCACCAGCCATTTTTAATTTTTAATTTCAATTATACCAGCATTTGCAGCATCCTGTGCCTTTTTTGGTAAGGTTACTTGGAACACTTTGCCCAGAGTAGTTTTATTCTCCTTGAAACAAGTTTAGTTTAATTTTTAAAGAATTATACCCAAAAAAATCGCAACTTAATTACATTAGACTTTTGCAACTTTTATTGCAAGTTTTTACAAAAGTTGGAGCAAAATCAGGCGTTTTGTCCAAAATCCTGGAGGGACTGAATAATTGCTAAGATTAGCTAAGCTCCTAAGGGGTATGACTGTTAACAGCAATTGTTTATTTTATCTACCTATCTATCTTATACCAGATTGTAATTATATCAGTGATTATAGGTCAGACTGTTAAAGATATGCAAGCAGCAGCTTATTGCAAGCAGAGATATTGAACATGCTCATGTTTCTGGCCCAAATCTGCCTGACAAAACCGCTGATTAAATAGCCTTTTTTGCTCACTGTCACCTTTTATTTCAGAGGACTATTGTTTTGTTTGTTTTATTATTATTTAAATTGTTAGTTGTTGTCACTTGTCCCTGTACCCGTTCATAGCAACAAAAATTACAAGGGGGGGATACAGTTAGAAAAATAATAAATAAAGACACATGGTTTAGTTCATAGGCTGTGTGCTTTGTTGTTACCGGGTCACATAACCGTGATATAACCAAAATAGGTATCCTGGAATTCATTCAGAAATTTAATTTCGAACATTTCGGCCACTTGTACCAATGATCTAGTTCTTTTAGTCATGACCCAGCCTTTATAACCACAGGTGAGGGTAGGAATGAAAATTGACCAGTAGATTGATAGCTTAGCCTTCATGCTCAGCTCTTTTTTTCGTCACAGCTGTGCTGTAACGCAAATACTGTACCGCCCCTGCTGCTTGGGCCAATCTCCCACTCTATTGCCCCCTCACATTGCGAACAAAACCCTAAAGTACTCATTCACTACCCGGAATAGGCACTCTGTTTTCCTGCTGAGAATCATGGCTGCTGATTTAGAGATGCTAATCCTCATCCCATCCTTCACACTCGTCTGTGAACCAATCCAGTGAGTTCTGAAGGTCATGGACTGATGAGGCAGATCAGGACCATATCATCTGCAAAAAGCAGCGATGAGATCCCAAGCCTACCAAACCTCAACCTCTTCCCACCAGGACTACGCCTCGTTATCCTGTCCATGAATATCACAAACAGGATTGGTGACAAAGCGCAGTCCTGGAGGAGGACAACCCCCCACCTGGAACGAGTCAGAATTACTGCTGAGAACCCGGACACAGCTCTTGCTTTGGACATACAGAGATCGGATAGCCCTGAGAAGGGATCTGTTCACCCCATATTCGCAGCACCTCCAGCAGTATCTCCTGGGGAACCCGGTCATACGCCTTCTCTCTATATTCACAAAACGAATGTAGACCAGATGGGCATACTCCCAGGCCCCCTCAAGGATCCTTGCGAGAATGAAGCGCAGGTCTGTTGTTCCACGAACAAGATGGAATCTGCATTGTTCCACCTATCTGACTATCAGCCGAACCATCAATGATATTTAACAATATCATGGATACATTAGACTGGGACATTATCATAGAATCTGTCATCTCAATTTCAGAAAAAGGGTATAGTCAATTATGAGTGCACTGAAGCTTAGAGTAGCATCTGGAGATGTGCACCAAATTTGGTTACAATAGTGTTACATTTTGAATCATGAGAGTTTATGTAAAATGGATCTTAAAGCTGGGCACTTAAATCTTTGCGTTGTGGGGCAGAAATTCCATATTAAGCATATTGTAATTCAAGTGGTCTGAGCAAAAAAACTAGACTTTTGACTGTCCTCCTTGGCTCTGTTTTCAGGCTTTAAAAAAATCTAGATTTTGACGGGAGACTTTGACCAATTACAGGTCATTTAGAGATAGAGAGAGAGAGAGTTCCTTTGTTGAAGGTTCTGCTAACTGTGGCCAAAGGCTGCAGCTAATTCAAAGCTTTATTTTCCAGGGAGCAAACATTTGTTCTAAAAAAACAGTCATGAGAGCTGGTCTGCTGCGGTAAGCCTTTAGCCTAGCAAGAAAACCGGCTCATTTGTCACGTTTACGTTTCCGCTCACACCGCATGTGTGTTCAAGCTGTGTTAAACTAAAACTACAACAGACACACTGAAGTTGATGATAAGAACAACCTTATTTTTTCCTTTTGAAAAGTGTCCACAGTACAAGGTCTCTGAGGTTGAATAGGTAAGGACCTGATGTTCAACCCTTGTTGTTTTAACTGTCCAGTCTGTAGGATGCACTTAAAAGTGAATAACCCTTGCATCACATCTGATCCTTATGTCTATCTACAGGCCAAGCCCAGCAGGCTCCACTGCTCCCACTGTGACGAGACCTACAGTCTTCCCCAGAATGGAGCCATCAAGCTGTACAAGGAGCTCCGCTGTCCACTGGATGACTTTGAGCTTGTGCTGTGGACCTCCGGAGCCCGGGGCAAGAGCTACCCCCTTTGCCCGTACTGTTTCAGCAACCCACCTTTTAGGGACATGAAGAAAGGTAGGACAAAACTCTTATTACTCCTACTAATTACTCTTGGTAATTCTTATGGTTGTTATATATTGGCTAATTAGTTTGAATAACCCTAACACTAGTAAATTCATTATTACTTTTTACAAGTTTGTTATATGATAATAAATAATGATAAAAAAGAAGTGGCAGTTCTGAATTGAATTGATCTGTATTTTAAGAATACTAGATTAATAATAAATAACTGACATTTTCTGTGTGGATTTTTTTAATCTTTGATTTTTAGAATTATACACTAAAGATTATATTATAATTTTAAGAGTAATATTTTCAGTAACAACACAGATAAAACCGTTTTTCTCAGGTGAAGTTGAATTCATCATCATGATGATGATGATGATCATGGTCACTTGAAACAAGTAGGTAGTAGAAACTAGTGGGTCTTTACATGGCTGTAGAGGCCGATCTGCGATCCACATATTTTGGTGCAGTGTGGGCAGGGGAAAGTGGAGGAACTGAGTAGTGAAGGAGCCTTTGTCTCTGCCACATGGCGGGGCTCCATTTCATGGCACACAGCTCCTTCCTGCACAGTTGTCTTCCAGCAGCATCTGTCCAAAGCAATGTGCTCCCAGTTGCTAAATGGAATTTGAATCATTTCTTTGGACCGCCGGTGCCCGCCGAACTTCCTTCAACTGGGAGTATAGGATCTGTTTAGGGAGACTTGTATTTGACATGCAACTGCCATGACCAGTCCATCAAAGTTGATGCTGCATTAGTGTGGTGGCGATACTGAACATGTTTTGTCCTCACAAATCCAACCCCATGGGTCCTAGGCTCATTTGTAGCTTTTCCTTTTCAGAAGAAAGTGTAGCCACTCTTCTCCTCCTTTAGTTGTCCTGCTTGTCGGTTTTCGGAGAAAATTACTTTAGTCTTTTTTTTTTAACCATTCAAATTGATTAGAGGGAATTATTTCTACCGGTCATTCTGACCGGAGACAATTAGAATTTCTGGTCCTCATCATTTTTTTTTTTTTTTCCAGTCAATGACCAGTAATTACCAGACCAGATTAACAGAAACTCATATACATACACTGGTGGGCCTGCACGCCTTCTCTCTGTGGACCACTGCTGCCAAAGTAATTGTCTAGCGTCTTTTGAGTTTGGTGATCTTTTAGTAATCCCACTGCTGAAATGTACCTACTGAGCTCTCCCTCACTCACAGTGTGCGTCTGGAGGTAGGTACCAGGTTCAGTCCAGGAGCTGACTGCATATTGAGCTGCTCTCCTAGTAAATTAGGACCTGAATACACATAGATTGCGATCACAGACTCAATAAAAACCGTAACGCACATTTGCACACCACCTCATTCTTGGTAAATTTGGCGTTTAGTCTCAGTCTTGTAAAGCCTTCTGACATTCTGACCCTAATCTGCTTTTCCTAGGTATGGGATGCAATGAATGTACACATCCATCCTGTCAGCACTCTCTGAACTCGTTAGGCATTGGGCAGTGTGTGGAGTGTGATAGTGGGGTTTTGGTGCTGGATCCCATTTCTGGACCAAAATGGAGGATGGGCTGTAATAAGTGCAACGTTGTGGTGCACTTCTTTGAACATGCACACAGAGTGCAGGTAAGAAAATGGTCCTAGATTCTGACCTGTCAAGATATCTTATTTATGTGACCCAATTTCAAATACAATTTCTGAATAAAGCTGCAAGCAGTGATGAACTGGGCCCCGCACTTCCCAGCACGTCGGGGGTACTGGGGCGATGCCTGGGCGATTTACTTAAAATTTTGCACACAGCCTCAGTGGAGCATGGGGAACAACTTTACAGGTTCCGTGTAATTTGGAATAACTGTTGCCAAGATAAGCATTTATCGCGATTTTACAGGGAAATATCCCATCTCTAAATGGGAGTGTCCTAGGCCGTATGATTCAGCTTCATTCAAGGGGTGTGTGGATTTAAATTTAAACATATGATATGTAATGTGGGAGTTATAGACCAAAATGCGTCAACGTTTATAGTTCCCCCTAATGGCCAATCTTCACCATATTGGTCAACCGCCACGTAGTGTCGTAGCGTTGATAGTATTTACTTCGGACGAGATTTTTGAAAGTTTGTGTTTGGTAGCTAGCTAAAAAAAAATTGTTTATACAGTAATTAGCTATATTTTTAACCGAGCAAAATTCTTTTAATACCTTTTTGTCATGAGGGTCCACAGATTCCTACAGTCTAGGAGGAGTTTAACATTTTTTTCCTAAAATACGTGAAAAATGCATAAAATTCTAAATGGCTGACTTCAGGTTGGGCGAAGCTAATGGAAGTAAATTGGAAATGTGTCTGAAATGATGAGAGCAATGTGTAAATCTGGTGAATATTGAAGCAACTATATCCAAATAAAGGCCTTGCATGCATTAGGGGGGCGCTATGTAGCCCGCTTACATGTATGGACCAAATCGCTGTACAGTCTCGCAATGCTCACAGGTTTTGATTTGTGCACCGATTTTTTGTTGTTGTGTGTATTCAAGTATATTAAGGGTGTCAAAAATGCGGTCAAATACTAAAACTGATTAGGGGGCGCTATAGAGCCACCATACCACGCCCAAGCCTAAATGTGATCTCAGATTGAAGTATTTACTATTTTGAACATGGCTGCGCAATTTTGAGTTTTTGTGCATTCTAAAGTCCTCAAACAGGTGTTTTGTAAAATGAAAACTAACGCACGATGGCCGAAAAAATTTCAAAAGAATGGTATATATTCCTAAAGATGAGACCAATGTTCCCACCAAATTTCATGAAGATCAAATAACCTTTTTGCAGACCATGGTGTGTGTTAAAGTATACTTTAAGTGGCGCTATGGACTCCACTGCCCTTGTATTTATGTTGACTTGTTTTGTTATTTATTGTTTCAGCTGCTACAAATTGTCTTATGTGCTGCTTCTACGGTTCTTTTCTCTTCACGTAGGTTGCTCAGGAGAGCTGCGATGCCTGCGATGCCTCTCTGGTTGCCGTAGACTTCAACAAGACTCGCACTCCACTTCCTGCCGGCGAGACCCAACACACTGGCTGTGTTTTCTGTGATCTAGTCTTCCAGGACCTGGTGGAGCTCAAACATGCCACCATGAGGCACCGGGGTGGGGGGGCAAGAAGAGGACGGGGAAGGGGCAGGGGACGTCGTGGCAATCCTAAAAAACCTAAAGACAAAATGGCTGCCTTGGCAGCCTACTTTGTATAGTGTCTGTGCATAGTGCGACCTGTTATTTGTTGACAATAGTATGAAGGTGTATATGTCAGTAAATGGACTTCTGTTTTTTCACGTGTATCTAATTACACTGAAGTAAAATATACATTTTAACAATGTTTGATGTAAATGTTTTTTTCATACATATGGCAATTTAAAAAAAACTGTTTTCAGGAAAACCTAATAGAATTAAAGCGGTAAGCCGTGTTGGACGGGCCCTCGCGCCTCTGCACATGTCAGGGTTACTGGCGGACGCCGCTCCTTGCAACCGTACATTTGCGCGGCACTCAGACACCGCAAATTGTCACCAATGAAAAGGGAACTCTCTGCTGAGTTCAATGATACCTCACATGACTCTACATCATAAAGTTCATTAGCTTGGGGCGTGGCCAAAGCATAGGGGTTGGGGTAAACCTTACCAATAAAAGGAAGTCTCTGCTGAGTTCATTGATACCTCACATAAGACTACCTTAAACGGGTCACCAGTTTTCAAAGGGGTGTGGCTTAAGCATATGGGGCGGGGCAAACTGTCACCAATGAAAAAGAAACTCTCTGCTGAGTTCAATGATTCCTCACACAATACTCTACCTTAAATGGGTCACCAGTTATGAAAGGGGGCATGGCTTAACCTTTGTGTTTTCCTCCCGTCGACCATGCACTAGTTGTCCTCCCAGGTCAAAACTGACCCGGTCTGTTTTGCCAGTTTATAAAGCATGAAGTATAAATTATCACACAATTCTGTGTTACATCTTCTTAACAACTTCTTTCCAACATATTACCACTAATTTTACACTTATTTTTTTTATATATGGTCAAAAAAACGCATTTATATCAAATTATACCTAATTTCTGTGTTTAAAAAAAAGCTGAAATTATGAATTATTTTGACAGTTTAACAGTTGAGATCAATGGGAACATATGTTGATGGGTTAACAGACTGGTATAAGTAAAAGTTTAGTGGAAATACTGTTTTGAAACTATTTCAATTTTTTTAATGGCAGCCAATAATCACACTTGTTGTCCTCCCGGGTCAAAATTGACCCGGTCTGTTTTGCCTATTAATAAAGCATAAAGTATGAATCAGGCACGGCGTTATGGGTGGGCCTGACGGGCCTAGGCCCACCCACTTTTCAACAGGCCCACCCAAAACATTTCCTCAAAAAACATTAATTAATTAATATATTATAATTTGGTGAAGAATTATTAAAAATCGGCAAATAATCTCATAATTTGTGCTAAAATTGTCTAAATGTTTAGTTTTCAAAAACAATTTAAAAAAACTGGTCATGTCTATTTTTATGTTTCTGCGCAAGTTGGATCGGATGTAGCTTGTCGGTATGCTAGGCTAGCTCCTAGTGATCTGAGAGTGTGAAAATCATTTCCAGTACAGGACAAGGTGGCAACAGTTGTTGTTTAGGTACCTTAAACGTGCACGAACGGTCTCAGGGCTAGATTTATCAAGCCGTTTGCGCCTGACGGACGTAACCGATGCGGGCTATTTACAAACAGGGCGCACTTGGGTAAAATCGCAGATTGTCTGCCACATGAGCGAGAAGAGACAAGTTGCGCTTTCAATATGCGTTCGTGGGAGGGTCGTGGGGAAAGTGGGAGTTCCACCCGAAAAGGTGGGAGGATAAGCGCAAAGTGCGCCTAATTATATATTCTGTGGTATTTACAAAGACTGTCAGTAAGAGCGCGTCTCTATTCTGCGGGGGAAATTCTCCGCCTCTTAAAAGCAGGTCTAAACCAGCCGCAGTCAAGTTTCCTCGTAGACCTTTATGCCGCTGGTGAAATGGCAACAGTAATATGAGCAAGACGAAGACATAGGCGAGACTGAAAATATTTTTAACACAAGAATCACACTTTGTCAGTGAACACAACATCATTTAGCGTTACAGATCAAGCAGCGATGCAATATTAGAGTTACTGGAAGAAATCAAAGATGAAATTGAATCTCCCACACTCAGCGTTCACATCCCATTCCAGCAGTTGTTAAACTCCTCGCTATATTACAAATATTGGCATCAGGATCATTTCAAACAGTCATAGCATCAGCAGTGGGAATATCGCAGTCTGCACTCAGCCGTATCATAGCACAAGTACCGCTTTGATACAGCGCAATTTACGGTATAGTGGACGGAGAAAGACGCTGATTGCCTGATGGGTGTCAGGGTTGATAAATACTACGCAAAATGTGGAAGCATAGCGTGCGCTATTAACGAACTCGCATAAACAGACGCAGCGCAAACTGCGCTAGTGTTAGTAAATCAGGCCCTCAGAGTCATCGCTGCAACCAGGAGATGAAGGAGAGCTGAGATCCACAACGCCTAGCACATCTTTGTCTCGGACACCGCAGGATGCTAACGCGGCTAGCGCGGCCAGCGCGGCTAGCGCGGCCAGCGCCGTTGCTATAGTGCCTTTGCTTCTGCATCGCGAGTGGATGATATAGCCCCTATGGATATAGTCCTGTGGATCGGTCTTCCGTGGATGAGCCCGCAACTCAACCAGTACTAAAGTATCCGGTCACTTCTTCTGATTCAAATAATCGATTCATAACCCGCTACAGAAGCAGCTTGTTACTGTTGTCAAGTTGTTGTTCCCTCATGGTTTTTCTCTTGTTATGGCCAATAATGCTTAAGGGCTATTAATGCGATTTATTTATTTCTGTTAAACATGTTTATAACATGAATCATCACACTAAAGTAAGGAAATAACTTGAGTCTTGTTTTACATGACAGATGACGTTGTCAATGAACATGTTCTGTGGCCGAGTATTGATTGAAACTGTCGGGCAGTGTTGTTGATTTGTATTGTTGAAAACTTAAAACAATTGAAAAGAATTGTGAAATATTCGGCCTCATGTTATACGAGCAGAACTAAACTATGTTTTGGGGAAATATTAGATTCCTGACCACTTTTACAGTCTATAGGCCTTAGGTTAGGAGAAATGCGTTATAGCGCAGCCAGGTATGGTGCGTAATGGAGAGTCCAAAGCGCTATTCTTCTGGTGAGAACCAAGGAGAGCGATCGCAGATAGGTCCGTCCTTTGCACCGAAACTTTTTACAATGCAACAGCATATACATAGCATCAAGCTATTACAATCTTTATTATGTTAGCACAGATAATATATATAACAGTCATTTTTATTAGGTTAAACAGGGATTTGATAACGTTTTTAATTTAAGGCCCACCCACAATTGGTCTGGCCCATCCAAAACTGGAATCCTGGCGCCGTGCCTGGTATGAATTATCACCTAATTCTACCGTATATACCCGAATATAAGACGAGGTTTTTGTCCTAAAAATAGGCTGAAAAATGGGGGGTCGTCTTATATTCGCGATATAGACAAAATCACGGGGGGAAAGGTAGAAAGCAGGGGAAACAGTAGATCTAATTACCGGTAGTGACAGTGTTATGAATTAAATAAACAATAAAGTGCCGCCATGATCGTGAATGAGGCGGAATCATCTAATAATTGCAAAGCTGCCAAAAAATTTGGAGTCACAGAATGCAACGTTCGGAGGTGGCGAGCACAAAAAGAACGACTAAAAAATACCAACAGCCAAAGGAAAGCTTTCCGTGGACCTCAAAGTGGCAAGTTTGCAGAACTTGATGACAGAATCTATGAATATGTGATAGAAAAACGTCGGGATGCGATGCCAATCACAAGAGGAATCATTCGGCTGAGGGCTCTGGAGTTAGCCAAGGAGCTGAACATACCGACAAATGAATTCAAAGCTAGCACTGGGTGGTGTACACGAATGATGCGGCGCAAAGGGCTGACACTGCGTCGTAGAACGAGTCTGGCCCAGCGCCTGCCCTCTGACTTCGAGGAGAAGTTGCTGTCTTTTCAGCGATATGTGCTTAAACTGAGGAAAACTCACTCATACCCCCTGGATCAGATAGGGAATGCTGACCAAACACCAGTGTTTTTTGACATGCCAACATTTGTCACTGTTGCCAAGAAAGGGGACAAATCAGTTATTGTGCGATCTACTGGAAATGAAAAAAACCGAATCACTGTAATGTTGGCGTGTCTCGCTGATGGAACCAAACTTCCCCCGTATGTGATTTTGAAACGCAAGACTATGCCGTAGGATACGATGCCAGCTGGCATTATTGTACGTGCCCAGGAAAAGGGCTGGATGGACACTGACCTGCTAGTGGACTGGCTCAAGGTAGTGTGGGGCAGGCGCCGCGGTGCGCTTCATAAGAAGAGAAATATGCTCGTTTTGGATGCATTCCGCGGACACTTGACGGAGCCCGTCAAAACTCAGTTGCGGAAAATGAACGGCGATCTAGTGATCATACCGGGGGGGATGACAAGCCAGCTAAAGGTATTGGATGTAGTCGTCAACAAGCCATTCAAGGATAATCTGCGCAAGAGGTACACTGAGTGGCTCCTGTCAGGCGATCACTCACTGATGCCTACTGGAAAACTTCAGAAGCCAGCAGTGCATCTGCTCTGTACTTGGATCCTCCAAGCATGGGATGCCATAAGCCAGGAGAGCATCATTCATGGATTTAAAAAATGCTGCATATCAAATGCCCTTGATGGGAGCGAGGATGACATTCTGTGGGAGGGGCTCGTGGAGCATCATGACAGTGAGAGCGAGCATAGCGAGGCAGGGGATCTCTGTGAGGTATAGGCCTAGTTTAATGTGCAGCATAAAGGCCCATTTGCACTGCTGTTCTTATTGCAACCCCACAGTTTGGTTTGTTTCAAGACTTTAATGTCAGATGTGTTTGATTAAAAGCAGATGGTTATTTTCTATATATTCACAGTACCACAATTACATACATAGGCCTTCATAATTATTGCATTTTTGTGAAAAGGTTATTCATTTTTGTCACTCATTCATTCATTTCTGAACTCATTAACATGAGTAAACTTTATTTTGTGACAAATTAATCCAAATATTTAATGAATGGTGTTAAAATGTTTTTTTTCCAATGAATTATCACTAGAATTTCCCAATAAAATAATTTTCTGTTGAAAACCAGATTTTTTTTCCACAAAAATCTCTTTTTCCCAAAAATAAGTCTGGAAAATGGGGGGTCGTCTTATATTCAGGATCGTCTTATATTCGGGTATATACAGTATTTTACACCTCCTTAACAACTTCATTCCAACTCATTACCACTAGTTTTACACTTATTTTTGGAATTTATGGTGAATAAACTTCATTTACATGAAATAATACCTAATTTTAGGGGTAAAATAAGCATAAATTATTATTTTCATTATGATCTTAACTATTTATTTTATAGTTAAGATCAGATGAACCTATGTTTGTGGATAATCACTGACTGGTATATGGTAGTGATTAGTCAGGATATGGTTTTGAAACCATTTTATTATTTTGAATGGCAGCCAATAATCCCACCTGGTGTCTACCTGGGCAAAAAGTGACCTGGTCTGCTTTGCGTGTTTATAAAGCATAGGCAATTATAATTAATCACTCAAATCTGTTACCACTTTTATTCAACTTCATTCCAATTCATCTCAACTAGTTTTACACTTATTCTGTTCTATTTATGGTCAACAGACCTCATTTACATAAAATTATACCTACCTTCTGAGTAAAATTAGTTGAGATCTGAGATATTGAGAAAGTTGTGTTTGGATTAATGGCTGGTATGTGACAATTATTATATTCCCAGGTTAAAATTAACGAATGCAATTGTATTCACAAACAAAGGAGAGCTACCAAAAAGGAAAAAAAATTATTTACGGAAAGTTTACTTGGCCCCTTTTAGGAAAAGACACATCAAAGGTGTTATAACAACAAGTTTACAAAACTGTAGTTTGAAGTTGTATCTGTATGTTTGTATTTGTGTGTGTGTGTGTGTGTGTGTGTGTGTGTGTGTGTGTGTGTGTGTGCGTGCGTGTGTGTACGTACGTGCACATCTGTGTGTGCATGTGTGTCTGTGTACATTTTTATGTCAGGACCAGAGCCATGTCTTTCTCTATCACTCTGGTCAGGACAGCTCAATAGTGTGATATATTGCAGGTCTCAGCTGTGTGTGTGTGTGTGTGTGTGTGTGTGTGTGTGTGTGTGTGTGTGTGTGTGTGTGTGTGTGTGTGTGTGTGTGTGTGTGTGTGTGTGTGTGTGTGTGTGCGTGTGTGTGTGTGCACGCATGTGCGTGTGTGCATGTGCACGTCTGCATGTGTACATGTGTGTCTGTGTGTGTACATGTGTGTCTGTGTGTGTTCATCTGCTAAAAAGAACAGTAGTATGATCCACTGCAACGGGTGTGTGTGGGCGTGTGTATGTGTATGCATGCGTGTTTGTGTCCGTGCGTTCATGTGCTGAAAAGCACAATAGTGTAATCTTTTGCAGGTCTCAGCTACTGTGTGTGTGTGTACTGTGTGCGTGTGTGTGTGTGTGTGTGTGTATGCAAGCATGTGCACGTGTGTGTGTGTGTGTGTTCATCTCCTGAAAATCATAATGATCCATTTCAGTATGTTGTGTTTGTGAGTGTGTGTGTTTGAATTCATGTGCGCGCACACACGTGTACATGTGCATGTTTGGTTGTCCATGTGTGTGTGTGTTTGGGTGCATTTCCATGTCCTGGAAAGCACAATAATGTGATCAATTACATGAGGTAGTTCTCAGCTGCTGTTTGTGGGAGTGGGGGGGTGGGGGGGTGTATGTGTGTGCATGTGTGTGGGGGTGTTTGTGTGTCTCCGCATGTGCATTCATGTACGTGTGTGTGTGTTCATCTGCTGTTTAGTGCAAAAGTGCCCTATTGCTAGCCTCGTGAGACCGTCCTGATCTCGCGAGCTCCAGTTTTCCACTCGCAGATCAGTCTGGCATCTTGAGGCAGAGAAAATTTGGAGCAGTTAGCCAAACGACCGGGCCAATCAGCGTTGGTTTTGAGGTGGGTTAGGTGGTGATAGACAGATGGTTTATCCAATCAGCTAACCAGTATTTTCAGACAGCGGTAGCCCTAATTCTGTTAGCCGCTCGCTAATGCTTTTTTTCTCTTGGATCCTTCTTTTGGAATATGGTCCGGGAACCTGACATGGTGCCTTTTATTCCTAAATTCTCGTTACACAAACGGCAAATATCCTTTACCGACATGTTGCTTGCATGCTGAGCTGACGAGCTATGCTTTGCCTGCAGCAGCAGGGGCGGGCTTGTGGTTGTATTTTCATACGCTTTGTGGATCTGATTGGTTGATTTGGCCCATCTATCACCAACATAGGTGATAGACAGATGGTTCATCCAATCAGCTAACCAGTATTTCGCCCCTTCCCAAAAGTTCTCCAACGGAAATTTCCCAGATGGATATGCCGAGCAAATGCGAAGCAATCCATCTGGCGGAGTCAGGTTACCCCATTGCACCACCGGGTCAAAATTGACCCGGGAAGAACAGAAAATTAAATAAAACACCCAAAATTCTATGAAAGCAGTGATCATTAATTTGCGAAGAACTTAATTGGGAACCACCCATGCTATTTTTGGTTAATTTGGTTGAAAGAAACCCATATTTCTGATAAAGAAACTTTGAAAACGGGTCAAATTTGACCCGAAGACGACACAAGGGTTAAGCATATGGGGTGGGCCAAACGTCACCAATTAAAAAGCAACTCTCTGCTGAGTTCAATGACACCTCACACAAGACTCTACCTTAAACAGTAAGTGGGCGTGGTTAAAGTATAGGGGGCGGCTCAGTATCACATGACCACACATAAGTTTCACGTAAATCGGAGGATGTTTGTCATATAAGGCGCATTTCCTGTTGCCAGCGGGGGGCGCTATGACCAAAAGTCTATTTTGGCCTGTAGATGTCCTCAGACCTGGACCATTGTCAATCGTGAGAAATTTTGGGCAGATACGACAACGTACACTCAAGTTAGAACTTATTTGTTCATTGCTAAACACTCAAAATGGCCGCCACGCCACGGCCACATCGTCCATCGAGTGAAATCTGTAGGAGTTCATTAAAGTATAGCACCTTGACTTTTATGCCTACTTCCTGTTGCCACTAGGGGGCGCTATGACTTTGAGCCAATATCGGCCTTTAGATGTCGTCAGGGTTGTATTCTTATGAGCAAATTGAACAATCAAGTTACATCCACTTCCTGTTTCGATGGCGGAATGAAAAAAATGGCCGCCCCACACCGGCCATTCCCTATGACGAAAAGTTTTTCTTTTAATAACTTTTCATCTCTAATGTCTTAAGATGGCACAGACCAAATTTTAAGTTGATTGTATGAAATCTCTAGGAGGAGTTTGTTAAAGTACGACGTGGAAATGGCCAAAATCGCACTAATTTCGAACTTTCAATTCAAAATGGCGGACTTCCTGTTGGGTTTAGGGTATGGCTCCAATGAGCTTTTTTGTACGTCTTGACATGCTACATATGTGTGTCAAGTTTCGTGAGTCTATGTTAAACGTACTGCAGGGGCTCAATTTCTTTAATATTGTATGGGGCACTAGCAAGCTTTTTCTGTGCGCCTATTCCCGAAACCCTTAAAATACTTGATGTGACTGCCAATTTTGGTGAGTTTTTGAATATGTTAAGCCCCTCAAAAAGGCAATTCATTTGCCGTAATAATAATTCCTTCAGTTTTAATAGGGCCTTCGCCGCTGTCGGCGCTCTGGCCCTAAAAATCAAAGCTCCAAGCAGCGATGGACAGGACCTTGCACCTTCCTATGCATCGGGTTTATTGCAAATGTTATACTATACTAGGCTTGGACCGGTATATTGAATGCTACCACTGTCTCAGGGCCCGTTCACATTGTACGTGGCATGCGCTGCGCTCACCGCTAGGTTGTCCTATTCCCAAATATATTTGTCGTGCTTGCCACCGGGCTCAGTGCAAATTTACGTCATACATGCGCCAATATTTGAATGCACGTCACGTCTGCGTCCGATGTTTACATCAGACGTGCAGTACATGCAACATTGTGTAGGATACACAGTAGAGATTTGGTGAGACGATGTTCCTCTCTGTGAAACAAAAGAAAGCCTTGGCATTTTCCCTGGTTGTGAGGAGAAGACTGAGGAAGGCAGCTGCAGCAGCAGCAAGAAGGGTGTGGGTGCACGAGACCCTCAGGTCCAGAGAGGAGTTGGGGGAATTACGGTTGGTGAAGGAGATCCGCTTTCACTGTGACTGGTTTCAGGGGTACTTTCGGCTCAACAGGGAGCAATTTGACTGTTTGCTGACGAAAGTCGGGCCTACGATTTCCCGGATGCAAACAACATTCCGAAAGCCCATTTCTCCAACGGAGCGTCTGGCAATTTGTCTGAGGTGAGGTACGTGGCAATATCTGTCATCTGTAGCAACATTAGCATCAGCTGAGTGATAACGTACGCATGAATGGAATGTTGTTGCCAAGGTTCTCTCTTGTTTAGTAGAACTACGCTAGCTTGTGGTGATTACATTTCTGTCTGTTACTAATTGTGTCGATAGTAATAACCTAGCGTGGATAATAATGTTTATTAATGATAGACTGTTGTGCCGGTTTACATCTTCCAACTTGAATGATGAACTAATGTCCTGTAGCACTACCTACAACTAGCATAGTTAACTAATTCTAGCACGTATCACCTGACTTTAACTAACTGACACTTTAATTTATAGAAATAGCACTTACTGATGCATTAACTTGTACTTATCATACTCTACCTAGATTTTTCCCTTGTTGGGAGTGACTGTGGTTGAAAGGCGTCAGCCAAATGAAATGTAATGTAATTTCAGATACCTGGCCACGGGTGACTCATACAAGACCATTGCCAGTATTTACCGGGTGGGCATCTCCACTGTGGCAGGCATTGTGCCAGAGGTGTGGAGCCATTTGGGATAACCTGGTGGAGGAATACATGCCTGTTCCAACGGCTGCCCATTGGAAGGAGATTGCCCAGAGCTTCTGGGAAATTTGGCAGTTCCCCAACTGTGTGAGGCAATAGATGGGAAGTATGTGCTCATTCAGGCACCACCTCATTCCGGCTCCCAGTATTTCAATTATAAGGGAACCTTAGCGGATAGATTTCTTTTTTTTTTAGCCTATTAGATGATTATAAACGCTGCTTTAAATGTTTAAATTGTTTATCACATGACCTGATTTATGGTCTATTTAATTTATATTCATAATCATCTGTTGTCAGTTAAAAGGGCGATGTTTATGCACTTTCAGGCTGTAATAAAGGATGTTTTCATTTCCATTACAGTGCATGTCTTTTTGGTCTTTTAATGGTCGCAGGTGCGGGGCGGGGCGGGTAGTAAAAATAGATAAAGTGGTGCGGGGCGGGCTGGCGCGGGCCAAATAATTTCATAAATGCGGGACCCGCGGGTTGGAAAAAAAGCCGACCTGCGCATCACTAATGCAGGGGTGTAGGGATTAATCAGTTCGGCTAGGTATAAGGGTGCAAAGCCATTCAGCGATTTGTAGGTTAAAAGAAGGATTTTAAAATCTGCTCTTGCTTGTATGGGTAGCCAGTGGAGTGAAGTTAAGACAGGAGTTATGTGGTCATATCTCCTGGTCCTTGTCAATACCCTGGCTGCTGCATTTTGGACGAGCTGCAGGCTTCTAAGTGAACACAGGCAGTGGCGGCTCCTGAAAACATTCTCAGGGGGGGGCAATTTTTCTGATGATTTAGGTGACCTACACACATTTAAAAAAAGATATGTCCAGCAACAACATGAAGACAGGGGCAGCATATACAGTACAGGCCAAAAGTTTGGACACACCTTCTCATTCAATGTGTTTCTTTATTTTCATGACTATTTACATTGTAGATTCTCACTGAAGGCATCAAAACTATGAATGAACACATATGGAATTATGTAGTTAACAAAAAAGTGTGAAATAACTGAAAACAAGTCTTATATTTTAGATTATTCAAAGTAGCCACCCTTTGCTTTTTTTTGGTAACTCTGCAAACCCTTGGTGTTCCCTCAATGAGCTTCATGAGGTAGTCACCTGAAATGGTTTTCACTTCACAGGTGTGCTTTGTCAGGGTTAATTAGTGGAATGTTGTCCCTTATTAATAAAAAAGCAAAGGGTGGCTACTTTACAGAATCTAAAATATAAGACATGTTTTCAGTTATTTCACACTTTTTTGTTAAGTACATAATTCCATATGTGTTCATTCATAGTTTTGATGACTTCCGTGGGAATCTACAATGTAAATAGTCATGAAAATAAAAAGGAAACGCATTGAATGAGAAAGTGTGTCCAAACTTTTGGCCTGTACTGTAAGTCAATACCAGAAACATTTATTGCTAGTATTTATTTTAGTGTTGGCTTACGAAAGCAAAATAGGTTATCACAGTAAAAATAATCAAGGGTGTTCTTTCACATTCCTCAACACTGCATAAACAATATGCATTTCCATAAACAAATTAAATATCAGCTGAAAATACAGCATCTTGGTATTTGTTCAGATTGCAGGATCAACAAGAGCTTTTACCACATTTACAACATTTCAATGGTAGTGCAGCCAAATAATGTTTAAGAGTAAAAGAGAAATCCACACTTACACAATAAATAGTAACAGCATGGCAATAACAAGTAGACAAATTGTTGAGAAGTGGATCTTTAGAACTACATTTTGTGGAATGTGGATATGACCAAAGTGCTACTTAATAAAAGCAAAGTAACGTCCCAAATAGGGGAATGAACAAGTGGGGCTTGACCTAGTTTGGTCTGGGCATCTTGGCTTTACACATTGAAGACCAAACCAGAATGATGAGGTGCTGCTAAGTTTAACTAAAGAATTCTGATATACACATTACTTGCTTCAAAAAGGCCTCATTGTTGAATTGGAAATATGTGCACTTGAGCATAATTCACAACAAGCAAGCATGAGCTTTTGATAGAGGCTACTGAAAACATTGATGCAAGTTATTGGTAATAAGAAATTTGTATTGACTTCCATATTCTGCCCTCTTGTATAGATTTGTGAAAATGAACAGTGATAGACATTTTGCCGGAAAACAGAATTTGAAAATAATTTCTAGAAAAGGTAAACACAGCTATCTGTATGGGTTTGTAAAAATGAACAACCACATTCTGGCCATTTGTATAGATTTGTTAATATGAACAACCATATTCTGGCCAATTGTATAGATTTGTAAATATGAACAACCATATTCTGGCCAATTGTATAGATTTGTAAAAATGAACATGAACTTTTTTTTTTTTTACTTTTTTTTGAATGAAAAATAACTATTTTAAACAACATCAACTGTGAACTGATTTGAGCGTGTGTGTTAAAGAGACAGACAGGGAGGGAGGGACAAAGAGAGAGAGAGGCTACATTACTTGTACTGAAACTGTGCTCTTGTCTCTTTCAATGAAGCAAAGTGGTCAATGACTTTCTCATTGAAATCAGGCATGCTGAGGACTAGTTCCCTCTCCATGGAAAGCGTGGCCAGTGCATTCAGACGTTCCTGGCCCATTGAATTTCGCAGGAATTTCTTAACTCGTGTCAAAGTTGAGAAACATCTCTCAGCTTCAGCTGTTGTCATGGGAGTAGTTATGAGGATGTTCAACAGAGTCACAGTCTCAGAGAACGTCTCCTGGAGGTTGTAGCTCATGAGAACCTGGTACAGTGCCAGTGCACCACAGCAGCCCTTGAATTCAGGATTCTCATAGATCAGAGAGAGTTCTGTCTTGAGCTTTGCCTTGCTCAGCATGGGGTATGCATTCACAGTGATATAATTGATTACAAAAAAATCCCTTCCTTTTCCCGTTGGGCAGTGCGTCGCCCATTCGCCCTAATGAACACACCACCCCTGCACCAGGGAGGCCGGAAAACAGGGCATTGCAGTAGTCTAGCCTAGAAGATACATAGGCATGAATCAGAGTTTCTGCATCCCGCTTTGTTAAAATCGATCTAATCTTTGCAATATAGCTCAGATGGTAGAAAGCAATTTTTGTAACAGACTTAATGTGATCTCTGAAGTTTAGCTGAGAGTCGAAACCGGACTGAAATTTCTCAAATAGACTATTCTGGGATAGATGGAATGTGAGTTGGTCAGCGACTGCTCTTTCGAGTATTTTTGACATGAATGGTAGATTTAATATTGGTCTGTAGTTCTGCAAGATTTGTGAATCCATGTTTGGCTTTTTTAGTAGTGGTTTAATAATTGCATTTTTCAAAGGCAGATGGAACTAAACTCGCTGATAATGACCTATTCACAATGAGAAGACAGGAACTGAGAAAAAAAAATTGGGTCTAATGAACGTGGTGGATTTAGAAGCGGTAACTATGCTCATGAATGATTCTGGGGAGATAATGGTAAATTGGGAGAGAATGCCAGTGGGTTGAGTTATTGAGTCGCCGTCAGCCTCACTGATTGAGGCATCGATCATATTTGTTATCGTATAACAATTTTGGTCATAAAAAAATCTAAAAAGTTTTCAGCAGTAAAAGTTGACTTATGTGTGAGACTGGCGACTGTTTTAAAAAGAAACATTTGGTTATTACTATTGGAGTAAATTAACTCCGAGTAGTAAGCTGTCCTGGCACTCGACATTGCTTGCTTATCAGTGATGCCACGTAACGCGTTACTAGTAACGCACTTTTTTCAGTAACGAGTAATCTAACGCGTTACTATTTCCAAACCAGTTATCAGATTAAAGCTACTTATCCAAGTCACTGTGTGTTACTATTTGTCATTTTCCTTAGTAAAAATATATATTTTTGCTTTCTTCTTGCGTCTCGGGGAGTGAAGTCACGTATGCGGCAAGTCACGTTTTCAGCATGTGGACAGTTCACGTGTACCACGCAAGGACACAAACGTAAACAAGAATGGAGGGAGAAGAGAGATGCACGTTTTATAGCTGGAAATACAGTTACTATTTTGAGTTTGTGTCAGCTAAAGACGTCAATATTAAGGTTCGTTGTACACTCAGTGCTGGTGGCGACTACGTCAAATTTGAAGAAACATTTGGAGTCGCACAAGTCCCAGCAGGTGGAGCGAAGCAGAGAGGAGGCCCCCCACCACCCAAACAACAAAAGCAAAAACCAGTAAGTGGGGGAGAGTTGAAGAAGTTGGTCGGGCAGCAGGCCTATGTTGTAGCGGAAATGCTGCCCTTAAACACGGTTGACTCACTCTCTTTCGTGCCATAATAAACCAGATCCTACTACTGGCAACGCTGAGCTGCCTCAAATGACCGGTTGTCATTTTTATGTTGAGGCTGTAGGGGTGTTGTCGGCAGCTGCTGCATTTAACTAATAAAGTAACTTGTAATCTAACTTCGTTACTTTTAAAATCAATTAATCTGTAAAGTAACTAAGTTGCTTTTTCAAAGTAACTGTGGCAACACTGTTGCTTATACATCTTAAAACCATCCATACAAGAAGGTGGTTCTCTAGTTTAGTCGCCCTCCACTTTCGCTCAAATTTTCTGCAGTTCTTTTTTAGTGTACAAATATTGTCACTAAACCATGGGGCTACTTTAGACCGTGTTCGTCTCCGTGTTTTTAAGGGAGCGACAGAATCCAGCACCGTGGTTAAGGCGCTGTTAACGCTGTCAGATAAGACATCTATGGAGGCACAACAGGAGCTTAGAATGTCTGGTAGAGTCTGGGCCATCTTAGATGTGGCAGTACTGTCAATTTGACGATATGTGTAAGTTCCAGGGTCAGGACACATCAGGATATTAAAATAGACATAAAAAAAAATACAAAAGGGATCTGAGATCTGAGAGATATCAACATTTACGCCGCGTGTAAAAACTAAATCTGAGTTCCCACAGTTATGAGTTGCGCCATTCACATGTACAAAATCAAGGCTAGTAACTAGGTCAATGAATTCCCTAGCTCCGAGATCAGATCTGTCATTAATATGGAAGTTAAAATCACCCATTAACAGCACAGTGTCATATTTAACCAGCACTATGGATAGCAAATCTGAGAATTCCGAGAGGAAATCTGAGTTGTGTTTTGGGGGCCTGTATATTGACAGAACAAGGATGCTTTTAGGGGCTCTAATACCAAAAGCTAGGTATTCAAAAGTGGGAAAATCGCCAAATTTATGTTCTATACTGTTGCTGGCATCAGAGAAGATAGCGATCCCACCCCCTTTTTTCCCTTGCCTTGCCGAAAACAAGAAATTGTATTCTGGGATGGAAGCCTCGATGAGAACTATTGTGGCAGTGGAGCCAGCATTCAGTAAGGATAAAAAAATCCAAGTTATGCTCAGTAACAAGGTCATTAATGTACACAGTTTTACTAGTCAGCGATCTTATGTTCAGTAGTGCAAACTTTAAGGGATCTGGGGGCCTTATAGCAGAAGGGGCAGACGTAGAGTGTGGGGGCATAGCTCCCCCACTGGATAGTGGCAGCGCCAGACAAGGCAGCCGCTCCCGCAAAGAAATACTGTTCGAATTATTCTGATCGGGCGCTTCCTCCTGGTTCCGATTTTGACAGGAACAGAAGAAGTCAATGGGGGGCAAAATGTCGAGGGTTGGGAGTGTGTGTGGGGAGGGGGGGGGGGTGGAGTGCGGGCCGGTTAATGGACCTTTACTTTGACAAGTTGCTAGTCAGTCTACTCTAGGTTGGAGATTGACAGCAATACATTTAGTGAAATTGGAAATTAACTGTCTAGACCCTTTTCTGTTTGGATGTAGCCCGTCTAATCTGAATAGCTGTGGTCTCGACCAAAATGTGTCAAAATTACTAATTTCTAGAACAGAAATTTTGAAGCCATTGATGCAGGCTGAATAGTCTACTGAAGCATTCATTTCCACGTCTGATCGTTGGCAGAGGAGCCGACAGACTGCAGGTTCTGCCCAGGTTCTTCACAATAGAGGTCAGGCACTCAAACTCCTGTTGAAGTTTCATCGATTGTCTTGACATGACGTCACACGCACCATAATTTGTCTTTGAAATCAAAAAATCAACTTTTTGTTTATCACTTATATGACATAAGAAAGATTTTATTTAGCCCATATTGGGAAAATTCCCTAGTTACAGGCAAGAAGTAGGTCAAATTTAATTAACTTCGGATTGAAGGTAACTGTTAAATTTAACTCCTATACAATCCATCAATAGGAAACTCATTATCCTAAGTACATTTAGCTCTATAGTAGCTCTTTAGTTTGTGAAGCTCCTATGTGTGTGCGCTACAGCGGCTCAGTGACAGTCTTCTCAGACTCCTCCTCGCTGGAAACACCCGCTTGTAACCATCCAGTGTACTTCTTTGTTTCTCTAAAGCTCTTGTTTCCTCTAAGCTTTTCCTGACTGAATTTTTATCCCTTTTAATATATAAAGTATACTAGTATATTATATATTATTATCTTTATAGTATAAAAGTATTATCTTTTACGGTTTATAAGATTTATCTTTAACTTATATCTTACTTTTCGTGTAAACATATAAATATGAGAGTAAATATTAAATGAATATGTGTATACCATTGTCTCAGTACATTACTCATAATGTACATCATTAAGCAGTCACATCAACATTAAACATTTTCATTTAGATGTTAGTTTTAATCATAATCTCCATGTTAAAGTTGTTGATACCTGGTTTTAATCATCATGGTTTCAAACCATCTCAGCACTAAACCTCACACAACTTCAACAGGTCTCAGGAAATATGCAGCAACTGCAAAAAACTAGAAAAATACAATTTAAGGTTTCTAGGAAGTCTTTGAATGGATCATTTTTATCAATCCAATTCGAATTTGAACAGTGAAATGTACTTTAAACATTTACTGACACACCAACTGAATACTTATCTTAAAAGTAAAAATAAGTACTTCTAATTATCTTCTCCTAATAGTGTGTGTATTTTCAGAATGTGAGTCTGTGTGCTACTTAACTTCACAATGTGTCAGATCAGGACGGTCTCTCGCTCCCCCCCTCCTTCTCTCAGTCCATCTGCTGGTCCGTAACTCCAGATAGGATTGAGTGTCTTTTTCTTTGGTGAAGCAGGCCTCGGGGTCATATAATCGCATGACGCAGGTTGGACTTTTAGTCATTGAAATATGTTCTCAGGGCAGCATTGCATCTTATTGGTTCTCTCAGCCGTCCAATCAGTGCCAGCAGGAAGCGGGACAGCCATCCAATCAGTGCCAGCGCAGCATTGCATCTTATTGGTTCTCTCAGCCGTCCAATCAGTGCCAGCAGGAGGTGGGACGTGGATTATTTGAATTTTTTAGGAGGGAGAGCTTGGATTATTTGAAGGAGATCGTTGCAAACACAAGGACATTGTTGCAGTCAAGGTAATTGTATGTTTTATGTTGAACTATATTATAAAATGTCAAGATATTAAAGTATTTGGATTAAAGTAAAGCTTGTCTTTCTATCAAACTGTGTTTTCACTAGCTAGCTAACCCGACGCTGAAGTTGGCATCCGATTCGCAGCTTCCGATTCGGCAGTTAAGGGGAAATTTAAGGGGAACTTAAAACTGTCCGATTCAGCAGGGAAACACGATTTACATTGCTGATCCTCCGTTTTTTTTTAACCTATTACTGTATTGAATGAGTGTTAGTCATTACGATACATTATTAATTATCTCTAAAACACACTTTTAGATTTGTGAAAGCTTTATTGTCTTTATGAGAACACAATAAAAGTAGGTTTCACCGTTTTTTTCATATGTAGACCACATTGGACCAGGTCTAGATCCAAAACCGCAATACCTAGACTTTACAAACCTGGACTAAATTATCCCAGAGAGTCTAAGGAGTCTTAAAAACACAGTTTGAGATTTGTGAAAGCTTTATTCTATTTGTGAAAATGCAATAAAGGGAGATTATACTGTTTTTTTTACACATAGACCACATTGGACCAGGTCTAGATCCAAAACCGCAATACCTAGACTTGTCAAACCTGAACTAAATTATCCCAGAGAGCCTAAGGAGTCTTAAAAACACAGTTTGAGATTTGTGAAAGCTTTATTCAATTTGCGAAAATGCAATAAAGGGAGATTATACTGTTTTTTTTTTTTACACATAGACCACATTGGACCAGGTCTAGATCCAAAACCGCAATACCTAGACTTGTCAAACCTGGCTAAATTATCCCAGAGAGCCTAAGGAGTCTTAAAAACACAGTTTGAGATTTGTGAAAGCTTTATTCTATTTGTGAAAATGCAATAAAGGGAGATTATACTGTTTTTTTTTTTACACATAGACCACATTGGACCAGGTCTAGATCCAAAACCGCCAACCACTTGTCAAAACTGGACAAGAATTATCCCAGAGAGGCTAACGAGTTTTAAATACATTTTTCAGATTAGCAATGCTTTTATAGCAGGTCCACTGTTGCTAGTTGACATTCAACGTATAAGTCCACGTCTCTCCATGTCATTTCTTATCTCCATGAGCAGGTCTTCCTTCTCACTTCAAAAGAAAAGTAGAAACAGTTATTTTTACCTTTTGGAAAACAATCAAAATATCTTCAAAGATTTGCCAATGGTTTAATTTACTCTTCAAATCCTTCTCCTTCAACATAATTGTTGTTCTCTCACCTTTCCTCCATCTGGCCCTGTTCAACCTCTCTTACTGCTTCTGCCAATGTCATTTTCCTCACCTTAGCCAAAGCTTGCACTGTGGCCTGTGTTAGAGGCAACATAATTTAGACATAGTGTGATTGGTTTTCATTTTATCTATAAATGAAGACATTTTTATTACAAAGCTTTTTGTCAGTTCTTATTCACAGTTATGAAATCTTGTTTGATTCTCACATCTGCCGCCATTTCAGACCCTGCCCTTCAACTTCTGCCCACCAGGTGTCCATTGTGTTCCTACTTTGCCAGTCACCGCACAACTGCCTGCACTCATGATCTTCATTAACAAATCTTCCAAAGACTTTTGAGTTTTGAGTGTGTCCTCGTTGTAGCATTGCTAACATTTTGTTTTGACTAAATCTGCCTGCCTGCAATCATCTACACAGTTATATATCAGAGGAGGCTGGTCCACTGTATTTATGTGTTATACTCTATACTGCTTATATTGTTTTAAGTGCAGAACTAGCAGACAGATTCTAATTGTGCATTTTTATATATATATACACACACACACACACACACAGTACAGGCCAAAAGTTTGGACACACCTTCTCATTCAATGCGTTTCTTTATTTTCATGACTATTTACATTGTAGATTCTCACTGAAGGCATCAAAACTATGAATGAATACATATGGAATTATGTACTTAACAAAAAAGTGTGAAATAACTGAAAACATGTCTTATATTTTAGATTCCTCAAAGTAGCCACCCTTTGCTTTTTTTGATAACTCTGCAAACCCTTGGTGTTCTCTCAATGAGCTTCATGAGGTAGTCACCTGAAATGGTTTTCACTTCACAGGTGTGCTTTGTCAGGGTTAATTAGTGGAATTTTTCCCCTTATTAATAAAAAAGCAAAGGGTGGCTACTTTGAAGAATCTAAAATATAAGACGTTTTGAGTTATTTCACACTTTTTTGTTAAGTACATAATTCCATATGTGTTCATTCATAGTTTTGATGCCTTCAGTGAGAATCTACAATGTAAATAGTCATGAAAATAAAAAGGAAACGCATTGAATGAGAAGGTGTGTCCAAACTTTTGGCCTGTACTGTATCTATCTATCTATCTATCTATCTATCTATATATACATACATACACGCCCGGGACATAACCTAGTTATGTCTTTACCACTCCTTAATCACGTGGGCCACGCCTTAATTATCTTGTGGCCATATAGATATTGAAAACTCGAAGCCAGCATTTAACACGTGGACTCGCAAGATATCAGCAAACTTTTTAACCATGATGGTGCAGTAGCCTACTGCACAGCTTCACCTGGACTGCAATCACCTGGTAGGTTTTAGATCTTATTGGTGTTTAATCTTATTTATTTAGGGTTGATAGTGGGTTTTATTTGGATGTAACTGACAGCAATTAAGCAAACAGCCCGTCTACATATCTGTAGTTATTTGACATGTCATCAGTTTTTTGAAGATACAGATTTTGTTGATTTTTTTTTTTTAAAGCTTTGCTTAAAACAAAATATAGAAGAGAGACGGCATCCAGTATTAGTAAAATGAAATGTCTGTGTAAGAAAAAACAGTATAATCTCCCTTTATTGCATTTTCACAAATAGAATAAAGCTTTCACAAATCTCAAACTGTGTTTTTAAGACTCCTTAGGCTCTCTGGGATAATTTAGTTCAGGTTTCACAAGTCTAGGTATTGCGGTTTTGGATCTAGACCTGGTCCAATGTGGTCTACATATGAAAAAACGGTGAAACCTACTTTTATTGTGTTCTCATAAAGACAATAAAGCTTTCACAAATCTAAAAGTGTGTTTTAGAGATAATTAATAATGTATCGTAATGACTAACACTCATTCAATACAGTAATAGGTTAAAAAAAAACGGAGGATCAGCAATGTAAATCGTGTTTCCCTGCTGAATCGGACAGTTTTAAGTTCCCCTTAAATTTCCCCTTAACTGCCGAATCGGAAGCTGCGAATCGGATGCCAACTTCAGCGTCGTCTAGCTAACTAATGTAAGTAAGCTAGCTCGCAACATTAGCTAGCTAGCTCTAAGAAATGACAGGATACAGGCTATGATAGCAAGTTACACTGCTCTCATTGCACCGTATGGTAGGTAGGTCTAGGGACATTTTTGCTGAGGTATTCTTGCTGTTCTCAGGGCATCTTGTCATAGCTACATGCTAGCTACATCCAAAAGAATTACTGGCTACTCTCAGTGCATTTTTGCTGCATCAACTCTAATACTGCTCTCAGGGCACCTTGTAGTATCTGCATGAAACATGAATTGGCTGCTCTTAGGGCAACTTCCCAGCATATATTCTAATACTGGCTGTTCTCAGGGCACCTTGTAGTATATGCATGAAACATGAATTGGCCGCTCTTAGGGCAACTTCCCTGCCTATATTCTAATACTGCTCTCAGGGCACCTTGTAGTATCTGCATGCAACATCCATTGGCTGCTCTTAGGGCAACTTCCCTGCA